>QRDG01002203.1:0-131117 GCA_012064385.1 Puccinellia tenuiflora | reverse complement strand
TTTATCTTATCGTTATGTCTTCTATTGAAAACACCAAGTTGTGTGAATTTACTAGCACTAATAACAATGATTTCATATGCTCTCCAATTGCTCCACCCGCTACTAAAGCGGAATCTTATGAAATTAAACCTGCCTTGTTAAATCTTGTTATGAAAGAGCAATTTTCTGGTGCTAGTACTGATGATGCCGCCTCCCATTTAAATAACTTTGTTCAGTTATGTGATATGAAAAAGTATAAAGAGGTAGAAAGTGACATCATAAAACTGAAACTTTTCCCTTTATCTTTGAGAGGAAGAGCAAAAGAATGGTTATTGTCTTTGCCTAAAAATATCATTGATTCTTGGATTAAATGCAAAGATGCTTTTATTGGAAAATATTATCCACCTGCTAAAATCATACAACTAAGGAGTAACATTAAGAACATTAGATAATTTGATAAGGAACATGTTGCTCAAGCTTGGGAGAGAATGAAATCTATGGTTAAGAATTGTCCTATGCATGGATTAACTATGTGGATGGTTATCCAAACTTTTTATGCAGATTTGAATTTTTCTTGAAGGAGCCTTATGGACTCGGCCGCGGGAGGCACCTTCATGTCCACAACATTAGGTGCAGCAACTAAACTCTTGGATGATATGATGACAAATTATTCACATTGGCACACCGAACGAGCTCCAAGTGGTAAGAAGGTAAATTATGTCAAGGAAATCTCCTCTTTGAGTGATAAGGTTGATATGATTATGTCTATGCTTGCAACCAATCAGTCTAATATTGATCCCAATAATGTTCCACTTGCTTCATTAATTGCCCAAGAAAAGGATCAAGTTGATGTTAATTTTCTTAATAGAAACAACTTCAACAATAATGCTTATCGAAATAATTTTGGTAGTAACAACTATAAGCCTTATCCTACCAATAATGGCAACTTTTATGGTCAAAACTATGATCAAGGAATTAGTAATAGTAGATTGGATGAAATAGAGAGGTCTACCAAAAAATTCATGCATGAACAATACGAACAAAATAAAAAAATTCTAGGCAGATGAATGAGAATTCTTTTATATTAAAAATATAAATGATCAACTTGGTGAGTTAAATAAAGAAATCTCTAAACTTCAAACAAGGCTTGTTAATACTGAAGCTTGCATTTCAAACATATCCCAAACTCAAGCTACTTTGATTAACCAAATGGCCGCCAAACCTGAGTTAGTTGCTCCTACTAAAACCGATGCCTTTGCCGTCCTTAAGACTGCTGATACTCCTGTTGCCTCGACTAATATTGATGGAGATTACAAAGATTTGAATAGATATGAGTGTCCTACTGATCCTAAATTTTTTTATACAACTCCTAGCTCGTTTTCAAAGGATCATGGAAAACTTGAAAAACTGGATAGTCTAGTCTCTAAAGTAGACGTTCTTGCTCATGATGTTGAAATTTTGAAAATTAGAACCAATCCAAATCAATACAAACATACTGAATCTTTAAATGCTATCTCTCTTCAAATTAATGAAAATGAAAGGATGATGGCTCTCTTGAAAGCTAGGTGGGCTAGAGAGGCCGAAGAAGCTAGAATTGCTGAAATGAATAGGAAAACTGTTAAAGTTTATACTATCCAAACCACTAAAGAGGATCCTCCTAGTTTATTTAAAGATGATGAAATTGATTTTGATAATTGCAATCTTAATGAAGTCATTAAGTTCCTACAAAAACTTGATAAGACACCGGATGCTAGTAAAATAAATCTTGCCTTTACCAAACACATTACCGATGCTCTTATCAAGGCTAGGGAAGAAAAACTAAAGCTTAAAACCTCTATCCCTAGGAAGTTAGAAGATGGTTGGGAACCCACTATTAAGCTAAAAATAAATGACTGTGATTGCAATGCTTTATGTGATCTTGGTGCAAGTGTTTCTGTTATGCCTAAAAGTTTCTATAATATGCTTGATTTAAATCCTTTGGAAGAGTGCTATTTAAATGTTCATCTTGCCGATTCTTCTAAAAAGAAACCTTTTGGTAGAGTTGATGATGTCCTTATTGTTGTTAATGATAATTATGTTCCCGTTGATTTTATTGTTATGGATATTGAGTGCAATGCTTCTTGTCCTATTATTTTGGGAAGACCGTTTTTGAGAACTGTTGGTGCTATTATTGATATGAAAGAGGGAAATATAAGGTTTCAGTTCCCCCTTAAAGAGATGGAACACTTCACTAGAAAGAGAAAGAAGTTTCCTTTTGAATCAATCATAAGGTCAAGCTATGCTCTTGATGTTGCAAAGGCCTCCGAAAAAACTTGATATTTGACATTGCGCCTAGCTAAAAGACGTTAAAGAAAAGCGCTTGTTGGGAGGCAACCCGTCTTTTATTTTCTGTTTGCTTTTTGATTTTCTTGATTCATGAAGTTATTACCTCTGTAGCAACTTCATTGTATCTTTTCTTTTGGTTTTTTGTGCCAAGTTTAGCCTCTAATGCATTGAAAGTGGGAGGTATTGTGTTGCTGTCCAAAAACAGATTTTGTGCGCCTGTTGCACGAAAATCCTAAAATCGCCAGAATTTTATTTTTCTGATAATTTTTTACAGCAAGCCTGATGCTTTTTTCTATATTTCGTTAGTTTTAAGTTATTTGATATGAGCTGCAGAAGTGCCTCGAAAAATTCGATATTTACAGACTGTTCAGATTTTGACAGATTCTGCTTTTATTTTGCATTTGTCTCTTTACCATGGTCATATGTCATACTCTAGGGTTGGAGTGCCACATTGAGTCTTACTAAACAGTAGCTAATATTTAATGAAGTTGGTTTGCAATTTGTCATGAGTTGAACACATGTGCATTTTAATTTATGAGCACTAACCTTCTAATCAAATTATGAGAAGTTTTGTGTGAAGGGAGTTTTTAAGTTCGAAAGGAGAGGAATATGAAAAAATCGAGGATGGATTAGAGCTCAAGCTTGGGGATGCCCCCATGGCACCCCCTCTGAATATCAAGAACTATCAAGAGTCAAAGCTTGGGGATGCCCAAGGCATCCCCTCATCTTCATCGACTATCATAAGGTCGTCTTCGTTGAACTTCGTTTTTATCACTTTACATATTATGCGCTATGCTTGGAGCATCTTTTTACTTTCAGTTTTGTTTGTTTGTTTGCTAGTCATATCTTTGTTGGATCCTAGCTTTATTTGTGTGGGAGAGAGACACGCTCCACTTTTTCGTTTGAATACTCCTTTGCTTCGCTTATATCTTTTTGAGTATTCTTAGCTACTGTCTGTTTTCTAGTAAGCTCTCGCTTTTAGCTTTTATCTTGTTTAGAGCTGCTAGTTGTTAAGTTAAACTCTCTTGTTCTTCACTTATACTTGTTGGAGAATTGTTGTTGAAAAATTGCTTGAATTGTCAATGCGACAAAATGATGTTTGTGTGATGATAGAATAAAATGAAAAGCCTGCATAGTTTTGTAGATCATGGTGTGGATACTTGATGCTTCTCAATTGTTTTGAGATGTTAAGTTGAATGCTTAAACTTGCTGGTTATTTGAGTGGAATTGATTAGTAAAGAAATATGGTTGAAAGCTTGAAATTGTGTGGTTTTTCACAGTTGTTAATTCATAGTGCTAATCTTTCCATCAAAAGAATTGTTTGGTTAACAAGGGAGACGGTGCAGAGTTTTTATGGTTATGTCCGGTAAATGTCTTATGTTGTTCTGTTACCGGTTATTGTTAGATGTTTGCTTCAAACACCTTTTTTTTGCTAAGCCTAAAAATTCGCACTGAGTGTATGGTTCACTCGTGCATCCAATCCCCAAAGCCAAAATTTCTTGCCAGCTGAGTCCACCATATCTACCTATGCATGGTATTTCCTACCATTCCAAGTAAATATGTCATGTGCTACCTGAAAGTGCATGGTTGCCCCTAGGCATGATTTTGGTAATTAATGACAATCTCTAGGGACTAATATTTGCATTGAGCTATATTTGTAGGTTGTCCATTTGTTTGCTTGTTCTCCATTTGTTGGAGTCAAGGTTAAGGGAAGAAGAAAAGTGTGTGTTGATCCAGGCTTTGTGCGGGCTGATCATCACTCAAGGCCAAGTGAAGATGTGCCGAAGAGAGCGTCACCCATCTTGGTGTATGGGGGAGCATCAAGTGAATCTTCACCGAAGCGCAATCGAGGAAGGTGATGCGTCTTGAGGAGTTGAAGATCGTCTTCATCAACCTCAAGTGGATTAATGCGCAAGGCAAAGGTATGATCTTGATAGGGTTTTCTATTTTACTGGTCTCATGTTGTTTAGTGAGAGACCGGATTATAGGATAGATAATCGTACTATCAAGAGGGGCTCTCAACCGAATATCGTGATCGTATCGCCGTAGAGAGCACAAACCTNGAACCAGCTACTCTCACAAGTCTAAAAACCTTGCTTGTCATGAGGGACTAGATAGTTTCTCTGTTGTGAAGTCGTTGACGAAAGCATGCATAACTCAAAATCATTTTACTTCTGTTTTAAAAACCAAAAAGCTCTAGCACATGACTAATCCCTGCTTCCCTCTCTGAAGGGCCTTTCTTTTACTTTTAATGTTGAGTCAGTTTTCACTTTTTCCTTCTATCTTCACAAAAACCAAACATCTAGCATTGACCCTGGGTATCATTGAGTATATTACATTATCAAGATTAAACATGAATCTTTATATTGACTTTATCTATAAGATAAGCCATTGGAAGTTTAAGCTCTTTGCTAATGCTTATATCTTCCTTTGTGCTGATTCTCAAACACTTTTGTCATGGAATTATTATCCTTGTGAATTAGTCAAATATGTTGATCACATTGTTTTCATGTCATTGACATACTATTTATGAAAGGTTTTGCTTGGATGATTCAACTTGTTTATTCATTGCTTTCTTGATATCAATTATAGACAATTGTTTTGTATCTCTTCATTCACATCCTTTGATTTGCATCACTATCTTGATCAAGAATGTGTTGGTCGCATGTCTCATCAAAAATTATTTTTTATCACTTACCTACTCAAGGACGAGTAGGAGTTAAGCTTGGGGATGCTGATACGTCTCAAACGTATCTATAATTTTTTAGTGATCCATGCTAGTTTTGTGATATTGTCACATGTTTTTACTGTCATTTATATCATTTTTATGCATTTTGTCGGACTAACCTATTGACAAGATGCCAAGTGCCAGTTCCCTGTTTTTGCTGTCTTTTTGTTTCAGAAATTTACTTCTGGAAATATTCTCGGAATTGGACAAAAATTTACGGGGAATTTTTATTTGCCACGACGAAGTACCAGTCCGAAGGAGAGCCGGAGGGGAGGCCCACAGGGCAGAGGCGCCCCCCTGCCGCGACCTGGGGGTCACCCGCGGGTGGGGCCCGCCCCTACCCATGGGACCTCACCTCAGCCCCCTCCGACGCTTATAAATTGCCTTTTACCCTAAAAATGTGGAGGCGGCCATTATTTTCCAGAAACTCGACCCCGACACGCCGTCACCGAAAACCCTAGTTCGGGGTCCAATCTGAAGCTGATCCCGGCACTCTGCCGGAGGGGAGATCGATCCCGGAGGGCTCTTCATCGTCATGCCTTCCTCCGTGATGATTTGTGAGTAGTCTCACCTTGGACTACGGGTCCATGGCAGTAGCTAGTTGGTAGTCTCTCTCTCTTGTGCTTCATGTCTTATGATCTTGTGAGCTGCCTAACATGATCAAGATCGATTATTGTAATGCTATGTGATGTGTTTGCTGGGATCCGATGGATTATGAAGTTATGTTCAGATTGTCCATGATTCTTATATGAGTAATTTATGTTCTTGCATGCTCTCCGATGTGCGTAGTTACTTTGGCCAAGTGATTGTGTATCTCCAAGAGAGGGTATTTATGCTAGATAGTGGGTTCATGCCCCCCTTTTGTTCCTGGGCACGAGTGACAGAAACGTCTAAGTGCGAGGGTGTGTTGTTGCTACTAAGGGTAAAACAGCGGTGTTAATGTCTCTTTTGATATTAATATTGCTTACTTCATACACTTTACTTAATGCAATTGTCTGTTTCTTGCAACTTAATACCGTTGGGTGACAGGCTGGATAGCGATCCCACGGTGGACTTTTTAGACAAAGACACAGTTGGACTCAACGGTCTTTGTTCCTTGTCGTGATGCCTCCATAAATATTATCATGTCCTTTTTGTCATAGCTAAATTGGGTTTGTGTCATGATCTTGTCAATTGCCTAGCTATAATTCATTCACCCATCACATGCATATTTTATTTAATTGAGAGACTCCACTAGTGAACTCATGGCCCCCGGTCCATCTTTTATATTGTTTACAACCTCATTTACTTGCTTTTAATCATCATTACTCCTCTGGTCACTTTTCATATTTTATCTATTTCATCATACAATTAACCGCTTTGTTTTCTGCGAGACCGGAAAGATTGACAACCTTTCCGCCGTTGGGGGCAAAGTATTTTGGTTGAGTGTGTGCAGGTCCACGTCTATTGAAGGTCAAGCGCTAGAGATCTTCAACATTCACCTCGTTGTTGATTTCAAAGTCCTACTGGTTCGATAAACCTCGGTTCGTTAAACGAGGGAAAACTGCTAGTAGCTGCAATTCCGCCTTCGCTTGGGGCACCACCCAACTTATTTTAATACAGCAGCAAGGGCGTGTGGGCGGCGGCGTGGCCGGAGGAGAGGGCGGTGCGGGCTCGGGCTCAGATAGCCTGACGGCGTCATCGGCGTTGGCGGCGGCGTCCTCCTTCTCTGTGTCCCGGTTCGTGGCTCGAACCGGGGAGGAGGCTGTGGTATTTATACCCAGGGATCTCTAGTCCCGGTTGGTGCCACGAGCCGGGACTAGAGATGTTTTTGGCAGCCAAAAAGGGTGCGTGCAAAAGACACCTCTATTCCCGATTCGTGGCTCCAACCGGGACTAGAGGTGTTTTTTTTGCGCGCAAAGGCCCAAAATTTTCTGTGACAACTGTTTGAAAGTGAATTTAAAAGTGTTTGAATATGAATTTGAATAACTTCTGCATACTTTTGAATCTGACAAAAATTTCAACATGAAAAGTGTTTGAATTTGAATAACTAATCCAAAACCATTTTCTGTTTTCTAAAATAATTATTCTAACTATTCAAACTATTAACCATTTTGCCATTTTCAAGTAAAAATGCATTAACTAATTTTTTTTGCATACTTTTGAATCTGACAAAAATTTCAACATGAAAAGTGTTTGAATTTGAATAACTAATCCAAAACCATTTTCTGTTTTCTAAAATAATTATTCTAACTATTCAAACTATTAACCATTTTGCCATTTTCAATTAAAAATGAATTACCGTCATCAGTGGAGGTAGTATGCCCAATAAGGAAGAAGCACACGCATCGCGTGTTTGCTTCGAACGCTTGTGAGCCGTTGGATCAGCGGTGTGTTTCTTTCGAGTGCTTAAGAGCCATTGGATCAGTGGTGTGTGTTTCTTTTGAGGACTTGTGAGCTGTTGGGTCAGCACTATCACGACCACTTCGTGAGCCACGCGACCCTATATATAGCCCACCTCTCGGACATCTTCGACACTCTCAGTGTGTACTCATTGTAGTTCATTTGGTATACAAATCATTCGGATTCACTGCATACGTCCAACGGTGCATTTGATATGCAGGCACTCACGAGCCACCGTTGGGCTGTATGCAAGGGAAACCGTGTGTTTTGTTCTATCTAGAAATCCTTTAGTTCATCGACCGAATACAAATCATTCGGATTCCCTGCATACGTCCAACGGTGCATTTGATATGCAGGCACTCACGAGCCACCGTTGGGCTGTATGCAGGGGAAACCGTGTGTTTTGTTCTATCTAGAAATCCTTCAGTTCATCGACCGAATACAAATCATTCGGATTCCCTGCATACGTCCAACGGTGCATTTGATATGCAGGCACTCACGAGCCACCGTTGGGCTGTATGCAGGGGAAACCGTGTGTTTTGTTCTATCTAGAAATCTTTCAGTTCATCGACCGAATACAAATCATTCGGATTCCCTGCATACATCCAACGGTGTAGTTACATAAAAGGTTTAATACATTATTACACATCACCAACATCCCCATCTAGTGTTTGGGTTTTTTCTGCGCCGTAACCATGGAGCATCTTCATTAATTAACATGAGACTTGGGTCATCCTTCACTGCGAAGGGCTGAATTTCATGGAACTTATCATAATCTTCTGACATGTCTGTCTTGTTCTCCACTCCCACGATGTTTTTTCCCTAAAAGAACTATGTGGCGCTTTGGCTCATCGTCCGATGTATTCTTTTGCTTATTTTTTCTCGGTTTGGTAGACATGTCCTTCACATAGAAAACCTGAGTCACATCATTGGCTAGGACGAATGGTTCGTCTAAGTACGCAAGATTGTTGAGGTCCACTCTAATCATTCCGTACTGCTCGTCTACCTTTAACCCGCCTGCTGTCAGCTTGACCCATTTGCACCGAAACACGGGGATCTTAAAAGTAGGTCCATAGTCAACTTCTCATATCTCCTCTATGTAACCATAATATGTGTCCTTTGACCCATTGTTGTTTGTTGCATCAAAGCGGACACCACTGTTTTGGTTGGTGCTCTTTTTATCTTGCGCGATTGCGTAAAATGTATTCCCATTTATCTCGTACCCTTGGAAAGTCCATATAGTCGAAGATGGTGACCTGGACAAGAAGAATAGCTGATCTTCAATAGTGTCGTTGTTGTTGAGATGTGTTTGCAACCAACCGCCGAAAGTATCCATGTGTTCATGTCTAATCCAGGAGTCATGCTTCCCCGGATTGTTGGAGCATACTATATTCTTGTGTTCCTCGATATATGGAGCCGCCAAGGTGGAATTCTATAGAACTGTGTAGTGTGCTTGAGTGAAAGAATGCCCGTCCCTACATATTATTGATTTCCTTCCTAGAGTGCCTTTTCCACTCAGTCTCCCCTCATGCTGCGATTCAGGAAGACCAATCGACTTAATGTAAGGAATAAAGTCAACACAAAACTCAATGACCTCCTCTGTTCCATAGCCTTTGGAGATGCTTCCTTCTGGCCTAGCATGGCCATGAACATATTTCTTCAAGACTCCCATGAACCTCTCAAAGGGGAACATATTGTGTAGAAATACAGGACCCAGAATGGTAATCTCTTCGACTAGGTGCACTAGGAGATGCGTCATAATATTGAAGAAGGTTGGTGGGAACACCAACTCAAAACTAACGAGACATGTAACCACATCTTTCTGTAACCTTGGTAGAATTTGTGGATCGATTACCTTCTGAGAAATTGCATTGAGGAATGCAGATAGCTTCACAATGGGTAGTCGAACATTTTCCGGTAGAATCCCCCGCAATGCAACCGGAAGCATTGAGTCATAACCACGTGGCAGTCATGAGACTTTAGGTTCTGGAATTTTTTTCTCTACCATATTTATTATTCCCTTTATATTCAACGAGAAGCCAGACGGGACCTTCATACTGCTCAGGACTTCAAAAATTATTTCCTTCTCTTCTTTGGTAAGAGCGTAGCTGGCAGGACTTAGACGTCTGTTATCCGTCTTCATTGGATGCAGGTCGTCTGGGTCTTTCATACGTTGCTGGTCATGCCGTGCTTCCTATTGGAAATATGCCCAAGAGGCAATAATAAAGTTGTTTATTATCATATTTCATGTTTATGATAAATTTTTATTATCCATGCTATAATTGTATTACCCGGAAAGATAATACATGTGTGGAATATAGACAATAAAGTGTCCCTAGTGAGCCTCTACTAGACTAGTTCGTTAGTCAAGAGTTGGTTAAGGTTTCCTAGCCATGGACTTGTTATAGTCACTTGATAACGGAGTCACATCATTATGAGAATGACGTGATGGACAGACCTAATAGTAAAGCATTGCAATTGATCGTCTCACACAGTTTTATTGCCAACGCTTTTATATGCCAAGTATAGTTTCCTTAGACCATGAGATTATGTCACTCCCGTTTACCGGAGGAGTACTTTGGGGACATCAAACGTCGCTTCGTGACTGGGTGATTATAAAGATGGCTTTCAGGTATCTCCGATGGTATTTGTTGGGTGACATGAATCAAGAGTGGGATTTGTCCCTCCATGTGACGGAGTAGATATCTCTGGGCCCTCTCGGTAATATAGCATCCGGAAGTTTGCAAACATGTGACTAAGTGGTAGTCACGGGGATCCTATATCATGGAACGAGTAAAGAGAACTTGCCAGATAACGATATTAAACTAGATATGGTGATATCGACGATCAAATCTTGGGCAAGTTAAATATCATGAGACAAAGGGAATCATATACGAGATTAATTGAATCTCCGACATCGTGATTCAACCGATGAAGAACTTCATTGAATGTGTAGGAACCAATATGGAAATCCCGGTCCCACTACTGGTTATTGATCGGATCATGTCTTCGCGTTCTCGAACCCGTAGGTCACACACTTAAGGCTTCGATGTAGCTAGAGCTCGAGATAAATGATAGTGTGAACGAATATTGATTCGGAGTCTCGGATGGGATCATAGACATCACGAGGAGTTCTGGAAGAGTCCAGAGGATAAGATTCATATATGGAAAGTAGTTTTCGGAGGCATCGGAAAGGTCCGGGAATTTTCCGGCAGGGTACCGGAAGATTCTAGAAGGTTCTAGAGGAGTCTAGAAGTGGGGACCATAGGTGTATGGGGGCCACATGGACCAAAGGGGTGGTGCAGCAGCCACATGGGCCAGCCGCACCAGCCACCTAAGGCCCATGCGGCAAGGGCCTAAGGGAGGCGCCCCAAACCCTAGGGGTGACTTGGGGAGCAAGTCCCCTCTAGCTGCCGGCCCTAGGGCTTGGAGGAGGGGCCAAGGCAGCCCCCCCACACCTATATAAGAGGGAAGGGAGGGCTGGGTCGTGGTACCCTTGACCCTAGCCACCGCCTCCCTCTCCCACCTCCCTCCTCTCTCCTACAGCCGCTTGGCGAAGCCCTGCAGGAATTTTTCCACCATATCGACCACCACGCTGTCGTGCTGCTGGAATCTCACGAGCCACTTCTTCCTCACTTGTGGGATCAAGGAGAAGAAGTCTTCATCGAGTTGTATGTGTGGATACCGCGGAGGTGCTGCTCGTGCGGCGCTCCATCGGATTGGATCTCGGATCGGATAAATACATCTCCTCGCGACTAGATAAGTCTAGTTGTGGGGATCGATAGACCAACCCCTGCACCGACAAAAGGCTTTGTTCGTTCTTTGAGGGTAAGAGATTGGATCTCATCTTTGCTACCTTCGTCTAATAGATCTAGATCTATTGGGTTTCTTCCGCTTGTTTCGTAGGCAATTTTTTGTTTTCTATGCAACGAACCCATCACTTCCGGCATATCTTTTGTCTTCCCATACACGCCCAAGACGCCTAGCAGGTTCACGCAAAGATTCTTCGTCACGTGCATCACATCGATTGCAGAGCGGACCTCTAGGACTTTCCAATAGGGTAGCTCCCAAAATATTGATTTCTTCTTCCACATGGGCGCGTGTCCGTTAGCGTCATTCGGAACAGATTGACCGCCAGGACCCTTTCCAAAGGTTACTATTTGATCCAAATCCTTGACCATAGCAAATACATCATCACCAGTACGGCGGACATGCTTCTTCCCGTGATCTGCCTCACCTTTGAAATGCTTGCCTCTCCTTCTTGCGAGATGCCTGGGCGGAAGAAATCGACGATGCCCTAGGTACACAACCTTCTTACATTTCTCCAAATATGTACTATCAGTCTCATCTAAACAGTGCATGCATGCATTATATCCCTTGTTTGTCTATCCTGAAAGGTTACTAAGAGCAGGCCAATCATTGATGGTTACGAACAGCAGCGCTCGTAGGTCAAATAGCTCCTGTTTGTGCTCATCCCATAGACGTACACCTTTTTTGCCCCACAACTGTAAAAGTTCTTCAACTAGTGTCCTTAGGTACACGTCAATATCGTTGCCGGGTTGCTTCGGGCCTTGGATCAGAACTGGCATCATAATGAACTTCCGCTTCATGCACAACCAAGGAGGAAGGTTATAGATACATAGAGTTACATGCCAGGTGCTATGACTGCAGCTCTGCTCCCCAAAAGGATTCATGCCATCTGTACTTAGACCAAACCTTAAGTTCCTTGCGTCATCCGCAAAGTCCTTGTACTCTCTATCGATTTTTCTCCACTACGACCCATCAGCGGGGTGTCTCAACATCTCGTCTTTCTTGCGGTCTTCTTTGTGCCATCGCAACAACTTGGCATGCTCTTTGTTTCTGAACAAACGTTTCAACCATGTGGTATTATAGGAGCATACCACATCACCTTGGCAGGAACCCTCTTCCTGGGGGGCTGGCCCTCAACATCACCAGGGTCATCTCGTATGATCTTATACTGCAATGCACCGCATACCGGGCATTCATTCTTATTCTCGTACTCCTCACCGCAGTAGAGGATGCAGTCATTAATGCATGCATGTATCTTCTGCACATCTAATCCTAGAGGGCAGAGAACCTTCTTTGCTTCGTATGTACTGTCAGGCAATTCGTTATCCTTTGGAAACTTCTTCTTCATTATTTTCAGTAACTTCTCAAATCCCTTGTCAGATAAATCAGTCTCTGCCTTACATTACAGCAATTCCAGTGTGGTACCGAGCTTTGTGTTGCCATCTTCGCAAGTTGGGTACAACTTTTTTTGTGATCCTCTAACATGTGCTCGAACTTCAACTTCTCATTTGCACTTTCTGCTTCTCTGTGTGCATCAATGATGGCCCGACGAAGATCATCATCTAACATGGGCTCATCTGGTGCCTCTTCATCTTCAGCTTCCCCCTTGCATTACCACCGTATTCAGGGGACATAGGATAGTTGTCATCGTTCTCTTCTTCTTTGTTGTCTTCCATCATAACCCCTCTTTCTCCGTGCTTGGTCCAACAATTATAGCCGGACATGAAACCGGACTGAATCAGGTGGATGTGAAGGGTTTTTTAGGAAGAGTAATCCTTCTCATTCCGACAGACACGGCATGGACAACACATAAAATCATTCCACGTGTTTGCCTCAGCCACATTGAGAAAAGAACGCATGCCTTGAATGTACTCGTTAGAGCATCGGTCAGCGTACATCCATTGCCGATACATCGAGCACCTTTTGTGCATAAGAAGGGAAAACATCATTACACACAACATCATGAATAGAGAAGTGACCAAATTAATTAATACAAGTTCATCACATTAAAACCAAAGTAGAGTAGTGACCAAATGTAATACATAGTTCTCATAATTAAAACATACATTGAAACTAACATACAAACTATCTAATGCATTTAAATGCAACAAAAAATGCAATCAAAATCGCAACTAAGGTAACCATTGATCCAACAGCATAATGATACCAAGCCTCTTTATTAATGGCATATTTTCTAATCTTTCTAATCTTCAAGCGCATTGCATCCATCTTGATCTTGTGATCATCGACGACATCGGCAAGATACAACTCCAATTTCATCTTCTCTTTCTTCAATTTTTTTCAATTTTACTTTCAAATCATCGTTTTCTTTTTCAACTAAATTTAACTTCTCGACAAGAGGGTCGGTTGGAATTTCCGGTTCATATATCTCCTAGATAAAAATATCTATGTCAAGTGTTTTTTGGCATAATTGTTATAAACACGAAATTAAACAAATAGTTATAAAAGATAATATACCACATCGGAATCATAGACCGGACGAGGGCCAACGGGGACGGATATCAAAACCATGGCACTATACATATAACAAACAGTCATAGAAGTAAAAAAATTATACAAGTAACTATGTATATCATACAAATAAGAATTTGTTTTTTAAAAATAAGAACAAGAGGCTCACCAAGGTGGTGCCAGCGACGGGGCGGCGCGGGCGATCCACGGCGTTGAGGACAGCGACAGGGACGGGACGACACTAAAACCCACAAATCATACTTTAATTTTAGCTCAAATTGCATATAACAAATAAACTAGCAATGGGCATTACACAACTAACCTAGAATTTGAGCTAAACTAACTTAGGCATTTCATCGAACACCTAGCTATCAATAGCAATGAAATGAGGAGCAAAACTAGCAATGAGTATGAACTCGAGCTCCGGGATATATGGGGCGCCCTTAATCTTGACAAATCGTGAAAAAAATGTGGATGAATTCGAGTCCGGGGTGGAGATATAGGAGAAAAATGGTGATATGAACTTGAGCTCGGGCAGGAAGAAGATGATATAGTGAGACCTTTAGTCCCGATTCGTATTACCAACCGGGACTAAAGGGTCTCGCACTGGCCCCCACATCAGCTGCGGCCTGTCGCAACCCTTTAGTCCCGGTTGAAAGTGCATGGTTGCCCCCATGTGTGGTTTTGGTAATTAATGACAATCTCTATGGACTAATGTTTGTATTAAGCTATACTTATAGTTGTATCCATTTGCATTGCTTGATCTCCATTTGTTGGAGTCAAGGCTAAGGGAAGAAAAGTATGTGTTGATCAAGGCTAAGTGCGTGTTGATCAACACTCAAGTCCAAGTGAAGATATGCCGAATAGGTGCTTCTCCCATCTTGGTGTATGGGGGAGCAACATGTGAATCTTCACCAAGCGAAGCACAATCGAGAAAGGTGGTTCGTCTTGAGGAGATGAAGATTGTCGTCATCGACCTCAAGTGGATTCCTTAGCAAGGCAAAGGTATGATCTTGATAGGGTTTCTATTTTACCGGTCCCATGTTGTTAGTGGAAAGACCGGGTTATAGGATAGATAACCGTACTATCAAGAGGGGCTCTCGACCGAGTATCGTGATCGTATCGTCGTAGAGAGCACAAACCTTTGCATCCATGCAATCATCTTTATTGGTTCTTATTTGTCTCTTATCATGGTGTGGTCTTGGTGCTTGTTGTGCTTGTCATGACAAGGCCAAGGTCACCGAAAACGGTTTTCATATGCGTCTTCTATTGCGGTTTCGGTATTGGAGATTTTGCCTGTTCATGCATGCGGAAGATTTCTCCCTTCCATTTCTTTGCAAAATCTCCATTTCATGTTTGCCATTTCCAAGGGTATCATTTGTCGTCCTCTTTCCAACAAAATTGGTTTTACTTCATTCGGACTTCAATTGCAAAAGATATAGCATTTCCGATTAGCGAAAAAGAGTTTTTAACTTTCCCCATTTTTTTTATAATATCTTGTTGGACTATGATGTTTCTATGCATACTCTTGTAGTGCTCATTGTGACGATTCCAACGAGTCCAAGATTATCGAAAACGGAGTTCGTGGGTGAAAGATATCGCGTTTTCAGTTTCAGGATCTGCTGTTTTTCTCTGACCGGTAGTACCGGCCGGCCCATGGCCGGTAGTACCGGGCCTAGTACCGGGTCCACTTCCGCTTAAGTTTTTAAGCTTCTGTCTTTTTTCAGAAGTGGCCCGGAAGTTCTTCCGGTAGTACAAGGCCTTGTACAGGAAGTACCGGGCCTTTTCCCGGTAGTACCGGCCGTGCGGGTTTTCGCAGTTTGCAGTTAGTAGGCTGGTTTGTGTGGGGCGGTAGTAACGCCATTTTGTCCGGTACTACCGACCGTGCGGGTTTTCGCAGTTTGCGTTTGGTAGGCTGTTTTTTGTGTGGCGCGGTAGTACCGCCATTTTGGCCGGTACTACCGACAGTGTGGGTTTTTCTGCAGAGAGAGCCGTTGGAGGGCTGTTTTGCGTAGGGCGGTAGTACCGCCCTTTGGGCCTGTACTACCGGCCCTGTGGGAAACTGAGCCCAACGGCCAGATTTTTCAGGGCACCTTTTTAAGGCCTTTCTTCCCCAATGGTTTGCTAATTTTTGGAGCTCACCCACTCTCTCTCTATCCTCCATTGTTGTAATCTTGTGAGCTTGATTTCTCTCAATCCCTCCAATGATTCTTGCCCAAATTTAGGGATTCAAGAGAGGAGATCTAGATCCAGCATTCCACCAATCCATTCCTCCTCTAAGTGAGGGGAACCTAGTGGATCTAGATTTTGAGGTTGCTTTGTGTTCATCCTCTTCGTTCTTCCTCTTAAATCCCTCCATAGCATTAGTTGCTTTGGTTGGATTTCAGAGTGAAGGACTTGACCACTTAGTGTGTTCTTGCCTTTTGCATTAGTTGCATCGGGTTGTGCTCTCCACGAAGATTCGTGGGATCGAAGTTGAGAAGCTTGTTACTCTTGGGTGCATTGTGTTCCCAAGAGCTTGTGCCTCTTGGGTGCATTGTATACCCTAGACGGTTGGAGTGCCGCGAAGACTTCAAGTTGTGAAGCTTCGGCAAGATTTGGGAGACCCCAATTGAGTTGTGGGTGTATGCCCAAGAAAGTTGAAAAGGCTCTGGATTCCACCTCGAAGGATTCCGATAGTGGAAGGTGAACCAAACCCTTGGGTGCGGTTCATCGGAGAATAGGGTGAGGCCTTTGTGGCATCTTGAGTAGGCCTCTTGTGGTGAGCTCACACCCCTCCAACGAGACGTACTCCCTTAACAAGGAGGAACTCGGGAATACATTCTCGTCTCCGCGTGCCTCGGTTATCTCTATACCCGAGCTTTTACTTATGCAATTTACATTTTGATAGCCTTCGTGCTTGAAGTTCTTTATCTTGCTATCACCTTGTTGCTTGCCTTGCTTAGCATAAGTTGTTGGTGCACATAGGTGAGCCTAGTAATTAGGTTGTTGGCTTGTTAATTTAAACACATAGTTTTATTCCGCAATTATCAAGCCCTTAAATTGAAAAAGTTTTAATCGCCTATTCACCCCCCCCCCTCTAGGCGACATCTCGGCATAGTTTGTTCTTTCAATTGGTATCAGAGCCTCATCTCTCTTGTTTGGCTTTACCGACTAGAGAGTAAAGATTTCGTTTAGAGGATTAGTGCATGATCACACTTTTATATTCAATGGCACAAATTTTAATGTTTGTAAAACTCATATGCTTAGTCACTTACGGGTCTTGGACCCCAATATTGAGTGTATCTTAGATATAGGTTTTTCTCCTCCAAAGGATTATGAAAGTACAACTTTAGAGGATGAGAAAAACTTATATCTAGATGCTCTAGCTTCTAATGAGTTTTGCAAATTTGTGAGTGTTGTAGTTTTTGAGTCAATCTTGCCTCTACGGAACGCTCATGAGCTTTGGACCAAGCTTCAAGATAAATATGGAGTGTCCAACACTATTGAGGATGATTGCTCTCCCTCCACCTCCGGCCGTGATGAGCTCTCGTCTTTGTCTCCTTCACCAAAATGTGGTAAGCCACAAACCAGTGTAATTGTGAGTAGTGATAGGTTTTGCATTATTGATAGTGAGCTCATTCTTGATGATCTTTTATCCCTATCTTGTTGTAATGCCTCATCTTTGGACCTAAACACACATAGCACTATAAATGTCATACATGCTAGTGTTGATAGTCCTTGCATATCATCCAAAAATTGCTTAGATAAATCTCTTGATGATATGGTTGCTTTATCTTTGTGCCATGATAAAAATGCTTGTGTTCCCTCTAACTCTTGCATGAATAATAATGTAGAGGAAACCCAGTTAGCTATGCAACAAGATGTGAACTTGAGTAGTTCAAAAATTAATTGTTCTTCTTCATCCATCACTCATTGCCTTATGGCTAAATCTTCTAGTAGTGATGATAATAATGATGAAGAAGATGATGAGAAAAATGATGATGCTCTCCTTCATAATAAAGGTCTAATGATTCTTAAGGCTCTTTCAAAGAATAAAAATGCTTGTGATAACCTCTATGAAATCATGAGCACCCTTGTTGAGCGCGGGGAAACTATTGAGGCTTTGGAAGCAAGCCTTGAAGAAAAGGGTAAGATTGAAAGAGATGATGCTATGGAAAAGGCATCGTTAGAAGATGCTCTTGAGGAAGAGCAAGAGACTCGGGCTTCCCTTGAGGAGAAACTAGAATCTATTGAGGAGTCTCATAATGAAATTATTGCTAAAATTATTAAAGAACGTGACCATGCTCATGCTAAATATAAAGTCACGAAAAAGGAAAATGCTAGATTAAATGAAGAGCTTGCTAAGTTTTCTTCTTCTATTCCTAATGTTAATGATGCTTGTGCTACTAACTCCACTTCTTGTGAAGCATCTATTTTGAAGGAGAATGTTGAGCTAAGGGCTCAACTTGAGTTGCTAACTAGCAAGTATGGGAAGTTGGAAGAACGTCATAAAAAGCTATCTAGCTCTAATGATAATCTTCTAGCATCCTATGCTTGTCTAAAGTTAGCTCATGAGGCTATCACTACCAAGGTAACATCTTGTGAGCCTCATGTGGACAATGGCACAACTTTATCTAAAAATGCTATATTGCCATGTGCTAGTCCTAGTAGTTCATCCACTCGTAATGTTGGCACATCTTGTGATGAATTACTTGCTTTGCCTTGTTGCTCTAACAATGGAGCTTCTACTTCCTCTAGTGCTTTTGTTGCCACTAACCATGTAGAGGAAATAAAAGACCTCAAGGCCCAAGTCGCTTCTTTGAATAAAGGCTTGGAAAAGCGTCATGAAGGGAAGAGTGCACTTAACAACATGTTGAGTGTGCAACAATCCCCTAATGACAAGAGTGGACTTGGATTCAACTCCAACAACAAGAACAAGTCCAAGGTTGAGAAGAAGAAGAAGGGCCAAGTACAAGTCAAGAATCCGGCCAAGATCATTTGCTTCAAGTGCAAGCTAGAAGGGCACCATGTTCGGGATTGCCCAATGAAGAAGAAGCCTCTTAGTGAGAAGCAACTAGGGAAGCGGCCTCTTGTTCAATCTCGTGCTCAACCACGAGTTGAACAACGGCCACTTCCTAAGAAGACTCAAGCCAATGCTCCTCAAGTTGAGGAGCCTATTAAGAAGAAAAAGAAGAGTCGATGCTGCTACCTTTGCCATGGCAAGGGTCATTTTGCTTCTTCATGCACTAATGGTAACCTATCCTATCCTATCATAATTGATGATGTTTATTCTCTTGGGAAGGATAGAGTTGGCAATGTGTTTGCCAAGTATGTGGGAACTCAAAGTGGTGTCAAGAAAAGAACCATTTGGGTTCCCAAGCCTATTGTGACTAACCTCTTAGGACCCAACTTGGTTGGGGACCAACAAGCTCAAACTTGATCAATAGGTGTTTGTGGAGGACATTGGTGACTTGGTTATCTTTGAAGAATTAAGGGATCTTCATGGTTATATTTCCTCAAGCCAAGTCATGTGGATTATATTGTTCTATCTCATCTCCAATGTTCCTCCTTGCGGTAACTTGGATTTAAATCATATATACATTGAAAGTTGCTTGCTCCCTTGCATGTGTTAGTTTTGTTCCTAGCATGTGCTTGTATATGATATGCTACTTTCCTACTTGTCTTGTTATTCAAGGTTGTGTATGATAGTTGTGTATCATGTATGTGTAACTTTGTGTTGAGCTTTATTGGATCTTGTGTGGATTTCATTTGGCTCTTTGAGATATTAATGGACTATCCCATTTTGGGGGAGTGATGTGCTTTGTGCACTTCACAAACCTAAAAATGTGTGTACATGAGGCACACCACCTAGTATTGATATTTCAATATTATCTAGTTACTATGTGGTATGTCATATTCATGAGAAATTTAAATTCTACAATGTCCATTAATTTCTCTAGTTGGTCTTATTTGCCTCTTGTTTAAAAATAAATGAATTATCACATTATGGGGGAGTAATAAGCTATGTGCATATTAAAATCCCACAAAATGTGAACATTTGAGGTTTGCCACTTAGATTTGATTTTGTAATTTATCTTACTCCTATGTGGCATGTTTGCTCGAACAAGTTCCAATTTTCTTTGTGGTTGTCTTTTGGCTCTTGTTTGTGTGAGTTTGCTTGGTGTGGTTCTTCTCTAATATGCATCTCCATATATTTTTTGAGAAACCATTTGTTTCATTTTATTCTAACCATGGCTTTGCCGGTTGGTTCGAATAGTTGAAACTACCAACAAACCTTTTCCAAAATATGGTGTTTTATTTCTTATCTCTTGCCATATGCTTGTTTGTTGTGAAGTTGGTCTTGAACATCATTCCTATATACCACCGAGAAATATCTCTATATAATCCTTGTCCATGACAAGTGATACTAGTAATAGTGGTGGATTTGGTAGACCATCTTCATATTGGCTCTTTTGTTTTTACTCCCTTTGTCTTCCTTGCCTCTTGCATGGATCCTAATTTTCAATTGATAGTGTTTAGTGTTGTAAATAAGATATGGAGAGTAATGATCCCTTGTGCGTGCATTTTGTATTAAAATGCAAATATCAAAGATAATGCATGAATCTTGGGGGAGCATTCCTTTTTATTTAGAACACTATCCTAATCTATCAACATGTGATCCTTTCAATTGGCATTTAATTTCTATCGTATGTGTTTATGGAAGACAAATCTTTTCTCTTGATGCTTTGTGCCATCATGAAAAGTGTAGAGGGTGTTAGGTTTATTTGGTGCAACCTTTCTCTCTCTTGGGAGTTTGCTTTCTCATTCCTCGTCTTGTGTGTTATCTCCTTGAATGAAGAAATCCATTGAGCATGTCTCTTTCTTTTATCTTATATGCTCATTGGCCTTGCCTAGGTACCTTCAATTGGTATTAATTGTAATTTAATATCTCATCCACAGATATTTGTTTCAATTGATATTTATTGTGGGAGTTTTGATACCCTATTGCTTTATTTTACTTTACTTGATTCCGGTCAAGTATTAACCTCTTCTTCGTATCTTTTCTCCTAGTTGGTATCTTATTTTCAATTGGTGTCTTATATCTCATGTGTTGTTTGATTTGATTCCTTTTGATATCACACTTCATGTGTTGATGTGTTTTGGAATCAATCATATGTTGACTTGATTTTTCCTCAATCATGTGTTGATTTGGATTTTGATATAATTTGGACAACCTTTTGTGTCACACTTTGGTGTGCTCTCCTCTTGGTTTACTTGGTGTTCTCGTCCAAATTGCATCTCGTTTGGTTCTTGAAAGACTTTGCATGTGATGCATGTAAAATGCATACATGAACTTTGTATTATAATACTCATATTTCAATCATATTTGCATCATATAAGGGTTATATCATTGTTTTATAATGATTTTGGGAAGATTTCACAGTTTTCCTATTTTTCTGGAATTAACCCTGCACTGGCAGAAAACCCTATTTTCTATATTTTGATGTTTCAGGGAACCAAACGACGTCCAAATGACCTGAAAATTTACGAGCATCAGTTTTTGGAAGGAACAAAGCGTAGGAGCGAAGGAAGCGAACAAACGGAGACCTGAGGGCCAGAAGAGGGTGGCCCATGCGGCCAGATTCCTTGGCCGCGTGGGACCACTCATCTGGGCCCTCGTGGCTCCGTTGTCGTCGATCTTTCTTCCAGAAGCTTCGTCTTGACCTAAAACCGACTATAAAAATAGTCTCCTGACGCCTTTCGGAGGGGAGGCTGCCGAAAACACAGAAACACCAAAACAGAGATCTGGAGCTGCAGATTAGAGGGGGAAAACTCCGGCAGAGCGCTGCCGGCGTGGTCTCCATCTCCCCCCAACGACATCTCCACCGTCTCCATGATGAAGAGGGAGTAGTCCATGCTGCCGTATTAAAATAAGTTGGGTGGTGCCCCAAGCGAAGGCGGAATTGCAGCTAGTAGCAGTTTTCCCTCGTTTAACGAACCAAGGTTTATCAAACCAGTAGGACTTTGAAATCAACAACGAGGTGAATGTTGAAGATATCTAGCGCTTGACCTTCAACAGACGCGGACCTGCACACACTCAACCAAGATACTTTGCCTCCAACGGCGGAAAGGTTGTCAATCTTTCCGGTCTCGCAGAAAACAAAGCGTTTAATTGTATGATGAAATATGAAAAGTGACCAGAGGAGTAAGGATGATTAAAAGCAAGTAAATTAGGTTGTAAACAATGTAAAAATATGGACCGGGGGCCATGGGTTCACTAGTGGAGTCTCTCAAGTAAATAAAATATGCATGTGATGGGTGAACGAATTACAGCTAGGCAATTGACAAGATCATGACACAAACCCAATTTAGCTATGACAAAAAGGACATGATAATATTTATGGAGGCATCACGACAAGGAACAAAGACCGTTGAGTCCAATTGCGTCTTTGTCTAAAAAGTCCACCATGGGATCGCTATCCAGCCTGTCACCCAACGGTATTAAGTTGCAAGCAACAGACAATTGCATTAAGTAAAGTGCATGAAGTAAGCAATACTAATATCAAAAGAGACATTAACATCGCTTTTTTACCCTTAGTAGCAACAGCACAGCCTCGCCCTTAGACGTTTCTGTCACTCGTGCCCAGGAACAAAAGGGGCATGAACCCACTATCTAGCATAAATACCCTCTCTTGAGATACACACAATCACTTGGCCAAAGTAACTACGCACATCGGAGAGCATGCAAGAACATAAATTACTCATATAAGAATCATGCACAATCTGAACATAACTTCATAATCCATCGGATCCCATCAAACACATCACATAGCATTACAATAATCGATCTTGATCATGTTAGGCAGCTCACAAGATCATAAGACATGAAGCACAAGAGAGAGAGACTACCAACTAGCTACTGCCATGGACCCGTAGTCCAAGATGAGACTACTCACAAATCATCCCGGAGGAAGGCATGACGATGAAGAGCCCTCCGGGATCGATCTCCCCTCCGGCAGAGTGCCGGGATCAGCTTCAGATTGGACCCCGAACTAGGGTTTTCGGTGACGGCGTGTCGGGGTCGAGTTTCTGGAAAATAATGGCCGCCCTCTCGGTTTTAGGTCAAAAGGGATTTTATAGGCGTCGGAGGGGGCCGAGGCGGTGCCCAGAGGGCAGGGGCAGGCCCCACCCGCGGGTCAAGGGGGGGCCGCGGCCGCCACCCGCCCCTGGCCCCTGGGTGGCCCCCCAGGTCGCCCTTTGGTCCACGTGTGTCTTCCGTCGCATAAAAAATCTCCGTAAATTTTGAGGGCAATCCGACGATATTTCCTGTTGTGACTTTTCTGAAATACAAAAACAGCAAAAACAGGGAACTGGCACTTGGCATCTTGTCAATAGGTTAGTCCGACAAAATGCATAAAAATGATATATTTGATAGTAAAAACATGTGACAATATCACAAAACTAGCATGGATCACTCAAAAATTATAGATACGTTTGAGACGTATCAGCATCCCCAAGCTTAACTCCTACTCGTCCTCGAGTAGGTAAGTGATAACAAATAATTTTTTATGAGACATGCAACCAACACATTCTTGATCAAGATAGTGATGCAAATCAAAGGATGTGAATGAAGAGATACAAAACAATTGTCTATAATTGATAGCAAGAAAGCAATGAATAAACAAGTTGAATCATCCAAGCAAAACCTTTCATAAATAGTATGTCAAAGACATGAAAACAATGTGATCAACATATTTGACTAATTCACAAGGATAATAATTCCATGACAAAAGTGTTTGAGAATCAACACAAAGGAAGATGTAAGCATTAGCAAAGAGCTTCAACTTCCAACTGCTTATCTTATAGATAAAGTCAATATAAAGATTCATGTTTAATCTTGATAATGTAATATGCTCAACGATACCCAGGGTCAATGCTAGATGTTTGCTTTTGTGGAGGTAGAAGGAAAAAGGGAAAACTGACTCAACATTAAAAGTAAAAGAAAGGCCCTTCGCAGAGGGAAGCAGGGATTAGTCATGTGCTAGAGCTTTTTGGTTTTGCGGGATTGGATGCACGAGTGAACCATACACTCAGTACGAATTTTTAGGCTTAGCAAAAAGGTGTTTGAAGCAAACATCTAACAATAACTGGTAACAGAACAACATAAGACATTTACCGGTCATAACCATAAAAACTCTACACCGTCTCCCTTGTTGACCAAACAATTCTTTTGATGGAAAGATTAGCATTATGAATTAACAATGTGAAAAACCACACAATTTCAAGCTTTCAACCATATTTCTTTACTAATCAATTCCACTCAAATAACCAGCAAGTTTAAGCATTCAACTTAACATCTCAAAACAATTGAGAAGCATCAAGTATCCACACCATGATCTACAAAACTATGCAGGCTTTTCATTTTAATCTATCATCACACAATCAGCATTTTGTCGCATTGACAATTCAAGCAATTTTTCAACAATAACTCTCCAACAAGTATAAGTGAAGAACAAGAGAGCTTAACTTAACAACTAGCAGCTCTAAACAAGATAAAAGCTAAAAGCGAGAGCTTACTAGAAAACAGACAGTAGCTAAGAATACTAAAAAAGATATAAGCGAAGCAAAGGAGTATTCAAACGAAAAAGCGGAGCGTGTCTCTCTCCCACACAAATAAAGCTAGGATCCAACAAAGATATGACTAGCAAACAAACTAAAAAACTGAAAGTAAAAAGATGCTCCAAGCATAGCACATAATATGTAAAGTGATAAAAACAAAGTTCAACGAAGATGACCTTATGATAGTCGATGAAGATGAGGGGATGCCTTGGGCATCCCCAAGCTTTGACTCTTGATAGTTCTTGATATTCAGAGGGGGTGCCATGGGGGCATCCCCAAGCTTGAGCTCTGATCCATCCTCGATTTCTTCATATTCCTCTCTTTTGGAATTTAAAAACTCCCTTCACACAAAACTTCTCATAATTTGATTAGAGGGTTAGTGCTCATAAATTAAAATGCACATGTGTTCAACTCCTGAAAAATTGCAAACAAACTTCATTAAACATTAGCTACTGTTTACTAAGCCTCAATGTGGCGCTCTACCCCTAGAGTATCACATATGATGATGGTAACGAGACAAATGCAAAATAAAAGCAGAATCTTTCAAAATCTGAAGAGTCTGTAAAGATTGAATTTTTCACGGCACTTCCGCAGCTCAAATCAAAAAACTTAAAACTAACGAAAGATAGATAAAAGCATCAGGCTTGCTTTCAAAAATTATCATAAAAAGATAAAGTTCTGGCGATTTTAGGATTTTCGTGCAACAGGCGCACAGAATCTGTTTTTGGACAGCAACATAATACCTCGCACTTTCAATGCATTAGAGGCTAAACTTGGCACCAAAAACCAAAAGAAAAAGATACAATGAAGTTTCTACAGAGGTAATAACTTCATGACTCAAGAAAATCAAAAGGCAAACTGAAAATAAAAGATGGGTTGCCTCCCAACAAGCGCTTTTCTTTAACGCCTTTTAGCTAGGCCCAGTAATTTCAATGACGCTCACATAAGAATAAGAGTTGACAAAAGAGAGCATCAAGAAATAAATACCAAACATATTTAATCCTAACCCACTTACTATGAATAGGCATCTTGTACAAAAATAATTCATTGAAGCACAAAGCTAGTAGCATAAGAAGACAAAGCAAGTGCAACTTCAAAACTTTTAGCATAAAGAGAGGTGTTTTAGTGACATGAGAACTCCGACACCCATATTTTCCTCTCTCATAATAATTTTCAGTAGCATCATGAACAAACTCAAAAATATAATTATCACTTAAAACAGGCTTTTCATGATCTACAAGCACATAATTTTGGTCCATCTCAAAAATAGTGGGATTAAACCCACTTTCAATAGCATTATAATTTTTATCATCAAGTATTATAGGACCATCATCAAGAGCTTTATCATATGAACTTTCTAAACACAACTCCTCATTATCATGCATCTCATTGGTTGTAGAAAATAAAGGATTATCGTAAGATTTATCAATATAGCATGGATTATCATAAATACTAAGATCATTTTTATCAAAAAGGGATGTTTCAAATGAATCAATGGGATCATAGCATTCATTATCCTTTTGTTAGGAAGGAGAACAATCAAATAATGTATGAGTTAGAGAGTTACTCTCATTAGAAGGTAGAGATGGGTAGCTACTCCATCCTTCCTCCTCTTGTTCGTCACTCTCCTCCTCGTTTTCATCCAATGAGCTTCCAGTTTCAACAATTTCTTCTTCCATAGGCTCCTGCACGGCATTAGTCTCTTCTTTTGGGGGAGATAAACCCTTAAGATTTTTAGTAATATAACAATTTTCATCTTTGTAATTATCCATGCAATATTTAAGTACAGCAAAACTTTCAGATTTATAAGGAGCATCATCATCATTTTCAATCAAAGAAGAAATTTCATAAGCACCCTTCCACGCAATAAATTCTTCAATAGGTTCCACATCATAAAAATCGTAGTTTCCCTTAGCATAAGATGCTAAGGTTTAATTATCATTGCAAGCACATTGGAAAGGAAGGTGTTCAAAATTCAAGCAGCATGAAGATTCATCACAACAATAAGATATGTCATATTTAAAGCACAAGTCTCTAGCATAATTGTTCAGTTGATTATTATTTTCCATAAGTGTATCCCTTTTTTGAGACAAACGGTATTCCTTATAATATTCTTTTTGTTCCTCTGTGAACCCGCCTTGCCAATAAGATCTAGTTTCAAAGAAGTTAACCATTGAGAACAAGTAAATAACTAAGCATACTAACAAAATGAAAATAAAGATTACACTAATTTTTTTGGGTTTTAAAATTTTGCAACAAGAAAAATAAGCTAATGATAAATAAAACAAGCAAGACAAAAACAAAGTAAAGAGATTGAGAGTATGAGACTCCCCTTGCTGTAGCTCCAAAGTCCCCGGCAACGGCGCTAGAAAAGAGCTTGCTGCTGTATTAAAATAAGTTGGGTGGTGCCCCAAGCGAAGGCGGAATTGCAGCTAGTAGCAGTTTTCCCTCGTTTAACAAACTAAGGTTTGTCGAACCAGTAGGACTTTGAAATCAACAACGAGGTGAATATTGAAGATCTCTGGCGCTTGACTTTCAACAGATGCGGACCTGCACACACTCAACCAAAATACTTTGCCCCCAACAGCGGAAAGGTTGTCAATCTTTCCGGTCTCACAGAAAACAAAGCAGTTAATTGTATGATGAAATAGATGGAATATGAAAAGGGAAAAGAGGAATAATGATAATTAAAAGCAAGTAAATGAGGTTGTAAACAATGTAAAAAGATGGACCGGGGGCCATGGGTTCACTAGTGGAGTCTCTCAACTAAATAAAATATGCATGTGATGGGTGAACGAATTACAGCAAGGCAATTGACAAGATCATGACACAAACCCAATTTAGCTATGACAAAAAGGACATGATAATATTTATGGAGGCATCACGACAAGTAACAAAGACCGTTGAGTCCAACTGTGTCTTTGTCTAAAAAGTCCACCGTGGGATCGCTATCCAGCCTGTCACCCAACGGTATTAAGTTGCAAGCAACAGACAATTGCATTAAGTAAAGTGCATGAAGTAAGCAATACTAATATCAAAGAGACATTAACACCGCTATTTTACCCTTAGTAGCAACAGCACACCCTCGCCCTTAGACGTTTCTGTCACTCGTGCCCAGGAACAAAAGGGGGCATGAACCCACTATCTAGCATAAATACCCTCTCTTGGAGATACACACAATCACTTGGCCAAAGTAACTACGCACATCGGAGAGCATACAAGAACATAAATTACTCATATAAGAATCATGCACAATCTGAACATAACTTCATAATCCATCGGATCCCAGCAAACACATCACATAGCATTACAATAATCGATCTTGATCATGTTAGGAAGCTCACAAGATCATAAGACATGAAGCACAAGAGAGAGAGACTACCAACTAGCTACTGCCATGGACCCGTAGTCCAAGATGAGACTACTCACAAATCATCCCGGAGGAGGGCATGACGATGAAGAGCCCTCCGGGATCGATCTCCCCTCCGACAGAGTGCCGGGATCAGCTTCAGATTGGACCCCGAACTAGGGTTTTCAGTGACGGCGCGTCGGGGTCGAGTTTCTGGAAAATAATGGCCGCCCTCTCGGTTTTAGGTCAAAAGGGATTTTATAGGCGTCGGAGGGGCCGAGGCGGTGCCCAGAGGGCAGGGGCGGGCCCCACCCGCGGGTCAAGGGGGCGCTTCGGCCGCCACCCACCCCTAGCCCCTGGGTGGCCCCCCAGGTCGCCCTTTGGTCCACATGTGTCTTCCGTCGCATAAAAAATCTCCGTAAATTTTGAGGGCAATCCGATGATATTTCCTGTTGTGACTTTTCTGAAATACAAAAACAGCAAAAACAGGGAACTGGCACTTGGCATCTTGTCAATAGGTTAGTCCGACAAAATGCATAAAAATGATATATTTGATAGTAAAAACATGTGACAATATCACAAAACTAGCATGAATCACTCAAAAATTATAGATACGTTTGAGACGTATCAGTCCACCCCTGGACTATGGGCTTGTGGAAGTAACTTATGTATCTCTCCTCTCTCTTGAGCTTCACTAATTAGCACCGTATGAGCTGCCGAACATGATTATGGTCATCTATGTAATTCCTTTGTCGTGGATCACTTTATGAGTTAATATATGTTTGAGATTGCAATTGTTTTGTTTCAGTTATGAAAGTAGATGCATATTATGTACCCCATTCTTGTCTACTTGTTTTGATCAAGCATGTTTATGAGAGCTTGTGTGGGGGAACGTGTGCATTAGTTGGAGTAACGAGGGGGTGGCTAGTGCGGTGAAAGTGAGAGAAGTTCCGCGATCCACTTGGGTATTTTTACCTCACTTTGTTGCCTCACTAGGGATAAAGAAAAATACCATGCTACCGGAGGTGTGGGTGTGATCATTGCCACTTCTCCATGACTAGATATAGCATGTTCTTATTTTAACTTCATGTCATAAGACTTAAAGCTACACTCTGATTTATCTTAATTACTGAGGTGCTAAGATTTAATTCACATCTTGGCGGAGTGTAAGAGAGATTAATAAATAAAAGATCTCTATGTTAGGTCGTGATGCCCATATAATTAGTAACTTGTCATGAAACCTTTTTGTTGCAATCTCATATGTCAATTCCAGTGTTCCATTATCTACCACTTTATTAAAGAGAGAGTGCATTTGTGAAACCATGAACCCCGGTCCATTTTTAATCATAAGAAACACCTTTCCAAGAACTTATAAGCATTTTCCATTTTCTGCTATTTAAAAATCCGAAAATACAAATACACTTTTATATCTTGCATTCACAATATAAAACCCAAAAATATCATCCATCATTGTTTCCACCATCCTTGCACATTTATTTATCATCATTGCATATTATTTCCTGTTTTGCATTTATTATATTTTCGTATCATTCTCACACCTTGTGCTTGACAACCACTTGGTGAGGTTGAGGGCACAAAACAATTTACTTTGTTTTGTAGGTTTTCAAGAGAAGGATAAGAAGATAAATCTTTCACTACTGATTCCCCGAGAGTTCGATATTAAACCCTCGAGTCACCCCTCGTGGGGAAAACTGTCTTTCCTATACTATACACTCTGCACTTGGAGTCTCAACCTAACAATATTCTTTTGACGCAGGTAACTACGTCAAAGGCCATCAAGACGTTTTCTGGCGCCGTTGCCGGGGAATCATTGGTGTAAAGATTTGTCCAAAGGAGTATCTCACAACAAAGTCAACTTCATCACCAACTTGTGCAAACACCTAAGCTTGGGAAGGTTGCACCTATGTGAGCATCATCTTATCCATCTTTACCTTCAAAGCATTTTATTTTGTTTTGTTATTGTCTTGCATATCATATTTGTATTTCGGTTTGCATATTTTATTTTCAGTTTTGCATTTTGTGTTGCATTTGTTATTTCGGTTTACATTGTTTAGTGTCATTTTATTTTCAGTTTTGCATTTAAAAATTAAAAACACATAAAAATTTGCAAAAATGGGAGACAGAACTAAGTTGTGTGACTACACAAACACTCCAAATGATCAATTTATTGCTAGGCCCATTGCCACACCTGAGATAACAGCTGATAGTTATGAAGTAAGTCCTAGTTTGTTGAACTTGATAACTAGGGAACAATTTGGCGGTTGTGCTATGGAGGATGCTCTATGCATCTTCACGATTTTGTTGAAATATGTGACATGCAAAAATTTAAAAATGTGGAAAGTGATATTCTAAAACTGAAGTTATTTCCATTCTCACTTAGAGGAAAAGCTAAAGAGTGGTTGCATTCACTACCTACTGATAGTATTAATTCTTGGGATGATTTAAAAGAAGCTTTCATTAAGAAATATTATCCCCCTGTTAAAATTTTACAAAATAGAAACAATATTCTTTCTTTTAGGCAAAATGAAAATGAACATGTTGCCATGGCTTGGGATAGGATAAAACTTATGCTTAGAACTTGTCCATCACATGGGGTCAACGAATGGACCATATTATACTCTTTCTACAATGGTCTAAATTACATGTCTAGAAATATTCTTGATTCCGCTGCTGGAGGGGCTTTTATGGGAAAAACTATAGTAGAAGCTAAGAACATCTTAGAAAGTATTTTGCAAAACTATAGTCAATGGAATACTGAAAGAGCACCTAATCCACCTAAGAAAGTAAACTCCATAGAAGAAACAAGTGATTTGTCATCTAAAATGGACACTATTCTTGCTTTCATTAATAAACAAAATATTGAAAATGTCCCTTTGCAAGAACTAGTTGGTAATAATCCTGAAAATGTTGATGTTAACTTCATTAGGAACTATGGTAATAATGGGTATGGTAACAACAATCATAATTCTTATAATAAAACCCCATATATTCCCAACAACCGTCCTTTTGTTCCGTATCCTAATACTAGTGATAATAAATGGAAGCCTATTTCACCAAGTAATGATAATTTTGAGGCTAATAAAATTCTTATGGAACAAGTTTCTAGTCATAAATACCATGATACAAGAGTTGAATAAGTCTGTTGCTTCTATTAGTTCTGATATTAAAGGCTTACAACTCCAAGCTGCAGGACTAGACAAAGCCCTTTCAAAACTAGCTGATAACCAAGCCACTTTATTGAGTATGTCTGCAGGGAAACCACAAGCACCACCTGTGGTTGGAATGAATTCTATTAATATTGCTGAAAATGTTCCTCTTACTTTGGAGGAAACTCTTAATGAATTATTGAACTATCCTGAATATTTGTTGCCATTTATGTCTCAACTTGTTGGTTTAAAAGAATAATTTAATGAAACTGAATATGATGAATCTCTTCTGTTAATTGAGTTAGAAAGAAAAGTTGAGGAAGTTAAAATGCTTAGTGAAGTCAAGGAACCACTACTTGACTTAGATAATTGTAGCTTGCATGAATTAATATCTATCTTACAAAAAGTTGCAAGTGATCCTTCCATCAACTCCAACCAAGCAGGTTTTGGTTCTTATATTGCTAATCATGTTTTAAAAGAAAAGATTGCTAGGTACAACCAAGAAGCTATGATACCACCTAAGCTTGGGGATGTATGGATTCCCAAAGTACTAGTAACCATTGGAAAAGAGACACACCATGCTATATTAGATCTAGGATCTAGTGTCTCTGTTTTATGTAAAGAATTATATGAAGTTCTTGAATTAAAGAATCTTGAAAAATGCTCTATTGAACTTGCACTTGCTGATGATTCCATTAAATATGCTTTACGAAAAGTAAGCGATGTTATGGTAGAGTTGCATATGACATTTGTACCTGTTGATTTTCTAATCATGGATATGGGGAATAAAACCTCTAGCCAATTATTCTTGGAAGACCTTTTCTTCGTACCACAGGTGCTATCATTGATTCAAAAAAAGGGAATGTGAAGTTTCAGTTTCCACACAAGAAGTGCATGGAACACTTCCCAAGGAAGAGGGACACACCAAAGTTCAAGCTCCCTCATGAGCTTCGTCTATCATAAATATCAAGTAAGAAGCCTAGCTATATGGCTATAAAGAGAGCGCTTTACGGCAGGCAACCCGGTTGTTTTTATTTTTGATTTTCTTTGTGTCCTCTTGCTGTAACAAGAGACTTAGTTTTTAGTTTTGTTTCTGGAATTTTTAATAAAGTACCAAGTTTTACCCATTTTGGTTTGAAAAAGTTGCTATTTGCATTCGGAGATTTCATTCCAGCACGAATCTGTGCATGGTTTGATTTTTCATTCCTATTCTGTAACTCCGAATGAGCTGAAATTTTTACTGTAACTGCAACTTTTCATACTCTGTATGCATGAATTTTTTCAGAAGTTTTTAACATTCTTAAGCTGGGTAAAAAAATGCTTTTCACAGCTACTGTTTTCCTGGACAGATTCTGTCCCATTTTGTTTGATGCATTCTTTGAACTTTTAACTTGAATATTTTTGATCCAATTGAGTTTATAAGTAGGAATACAACATTATACAATTTCTGGAAATTCATATTCATTTTTTAAGGATTTTATGCAGCAAGCAATTCATTTGTCTATCACTACTAATGTCACCCCACAGAAAAGAAATGGGAGAAACAGTGTTTTGAAGTTTTTTCACAGAGATTAGAGGAGATGCACCAAGAGCTATCCAAGGATGGTGAAGACCATAAGCTTGGGGATGTTAAGACAACCCCACTGGACCAACACACTCTCGGTTTGCACACGTCTAACTTCTGATTTTCGATCAACGCACTTTATCGCATAAACTTGGAGCGTCTTTTATTTGCTTTTTATTTTGGTTTGATTTTTGATTTTTGTTTTGAGACCACCACTATCATTTTTATATGAGAGAGCTACTGGAAATTTGGGTTGAATTAAGTTGGATGATATTAAAAAGATTGGGAAAGGGATGTTTGAGTTGATTTAAAAAGATACATATAGTTGCATGATTCGTGTGCTTTTTAATGAGTGTTAATTTGCAAGTGTTTTATCAAGAGCTATCTCTTATTCATGTTTTGATGCTGAATGTTACTTTACTTTGTTTAACATGGATTGGTTAGTTCTATGGACACTTGTGCATACATTTAGACGGTCAACTTTCTCCCTTTTGCTAGCCCAAAAATTCCAACAAGTAAAAACTTGTTTTCCAACACCTTCAACCAAAGTTTTTCCAGTGAGTCCACCATATCTACCTATTAGCTTTAAGCTATTCCGAGTTTGTTTATCATGTTATTTTGTATTATCTATACCTCTGAATATAAATGCTTATGTTATTGATTGTCATGGGAAAAGTTGGTTAAAAAGCTCTCACACCTTACTTTTATTGCACTTAATAAACATGAACCATTGTGATTAAAATTATGAAACTGTGAGCTTGACAAGAGTCTTGGTTTGGGGTTAGCCCATATGTGCTGTCACATGGCAAGCTTTCAACATGTTCTTAATTATATTTAGTTGATATCATGTACTTTTGTTTATGGATGCCTATCATAGTGCCAAATAAATGTGGAAACTAAGTAAGTTTAAGTGGTTTGTACAAATGGCTAGAGAGACACCTAGGCCGCTAATCTAAGCCATGCATCATTCATGGTGGAAATTTACTTACATACTTTTGTGAACCTTCAGTGATGCACCTCATAATAAAAAGCTATATCAATAGTAAATAAAAATGTGTTGAGATTGTTCCTTATGTTTGTTTGTCTTGTCATTTTGACATGGGCTTGTTCCATGTCCTGGGACAAGAGGTACCCCAGTTGACCCTCTTGATGACGCTATTTTTACAATGACTTTAACTTGAACTTGCTTGGTAGCCCAAATTGAGTAACACCATGGTGTAGGTACTCGTATTCACGGGGCATGAAGCTTTCAACCCATACTTTGTCAAGCACACTACTCATATTTGCTTTCACTTTAAACTTTAACCATTCAAGATGTTATGATGGGGGGTAATGAGAGCTTGACACCAATGAATACCACATTGCAAACATTAACTTAAGTAGAAGCATTTGGAAGTTAGATGAAACTTATTCATGTTTTACCTCTACTCATTTATATATCTTTCCAAAGTGTCCACCTTTTATATTTAGATTTACAAGAGTACTCTATGACCATCATAGGATGTTTTTACTTTTCATTATGCATACATTTGGTCCATAGTACTTTCTTCTATGCTGCACTTTGTGAATTTTCATTGAACATCCTGACATTGAATATTTGATATCACTTCATAATCTATCTTGCATATTGCTACCCCTTTGAAGAATGAATCATTAGACTTTATGTAGCAATAGTAATCATCTTTGATATCCATTGATAGTCTTAAAATGCAAAGTCCATGTTGGTTTTATCACCTTTATACTCGAGGACGAGTATAGGTTAAGCTTGGGGATGCTGATGCATGTAAAATGCATACATGAACTTTGCATTATAATACTCATATTTTAATAATATTTGCATCATATAAAGGTTATATCATTGTTTTATAATGATTTTGGGAAGATTTCACAGTTTTCCTATTTTTCTGGAATTAACCCTGCACTGGCAGAAAACCCTATTTTCTATATTTTGATGTTTCAGGGACCCAAACGACGTCCAAATGACCTGAAAATTTACGAGCATCAGTTTTTTGAAGGAACAAAGCGTAGGAGCGAAGGAAGCGAACAAACGGAGGCCCGAGGGCCAGAAGAGGGTGGCACACGTGGCCAGATTCCTTGGCCGCGTGGGACCACTCATATGGGCCCTCGTGGCTCCATTGTCGTCGATCTTTCTTCTAGAAGCTTCGTGTTGACCTAAAACTGACTATAAAAATAGTCTCCCGACGCCTTTCAGAGGGGAGGCCACCGAAAATACAGAAACACCGAAACAAAGATCCGGAGCTGTAGATTGGAGGGGGAAAACTCCGGCAGAGCGCTGCCGGCGTGGTCTCCATCTCCCCCAACGACATCTCCACCGTCTCCATGATGAAGAGGGAGTAGTCCACCCCTAGACTATGGGTTTGTGGAAGTAACTTATGTATCTCTCCTCTCTCTTGAGCTTCACTAATTAGCACCGTATGAGCTGCCGAACATGATTATGGTCATCTATGTAATTCCTTTGTGGTGGATCTCTTTATGAGTTAATATATGTTTGAGATTGCAATTGTTTTGTTTCAGTTATGAAAGTAGATGCATATTATGTACCCCGTTCTTGTCTACTTGTTTTGATCAAGCATGTTTATGAGAGCTTGTGTGGGGGAACGTGTGCATTAGTTGGAGTAACGAGGGGGTGGCTAGTGCGGTGAAAGTGAGAGAAGTTCCGCGATCCACTTAGGTATTTTTACCTTACTTTGTTGCCTCACTAGGGATAAAGAAAAATACCATGCTACCGGAGGTGTGGGTGTGACCATTGCCACTTCTCCATGACTAGATCTAGCATGTTCTTATTTTAACTTCATGTCATAAGACTTAAAGCTACACTCTGATTTATCTTAATTACTGAGGTGCTAAGATTTAATTCACATCTTGGTGGAGTGTAAGAGAGATTAATAAACAAAAGATCTCTATGTTAGGACGTGATGCCCATATAGTTAGTAACTTGTCATGAAACCTTTTTGTTGCAATCTCATATGTCAATTCCAGTGTTCCATTATCTACCACTTTATGAAAGAGAGAGTGCATTTGTGAAACCATGAACCCCGGTTCATTTTTAATCATAAGAAACACCTTTCGAAGAACTTATAAGCATTTTCCATTTTCTGCTATTTAAAAATCCGAAAATACAAAAACACTTTTATATCTTGCATTCACAATATAAAACCCAAAAATATCATCCATCATTGTTTCCACCATCCTTGCACATTTATTTATCATCATTGCATATTTATTTCTTGTTTTGCATTTATTATATTTTCATATCATTCTCACACCTTGTGCTTGACAACCACTTGGTGAGGTTGAGGGCACAAAACAATTTACTTTGTTTTCTAGATTTTCAAGAGAAGGATAAGAAGATAAATCTTTCACTACTGATTCCCCGAGAGTTCGATATTAAACCCTCGAGTCACCCCTCGTGGGGAAAACTGTCTTTCCTATACTATACACTCTGCACTTGGAATCTCAACCTAACCATATTCTTTTGACGCGGGTAACTACGTCAAAGGCCATCAGCATGTATATTCTCTAATATATATGTATATTATATGACATGTTTGTCTTTCTAGTTCCAATATATAGGGGATACTCCACCAAATCCTAAATCGGCCAAGATGTGCATGAAATTCAATTTCATATCTATATGCACATATTTATGTGGAGTGTTTCGTATATATTGTAGTTTATCTAACTACTATGGGACCCAATGAGTTTGGGAACCATTTTGTGATTGAATTTTGTATTAGGTACAATGGAGATGTATTGGATGCTTGCCTCATTCATAAGGAAGTTGTTCTCACCGTGTGATTGTCGGATCAAGATTTGATGACAAACAAGCTCTCATCATCTTCATCACCAATGTCATCTCGGTAACAAGTATCTATCCCATGCATACTTTTCTAGTCTCAACCTTGTGTAGGTTGCTTCTTGGCATGAAAGCGTTTATGTGCAATTGTTGTGGTTTTGGCTTATTTCTTTCACTTGGTATATCTTTGTGATATTTGTGATGAAATTGCAAAAACCCTTTTCTTCAATTGGTATTATTTCTTTGTGATACTTGTTGCCTATCTCAAAGCATCCCCACTATCTCTTGTTCCCTTAGTGATATGTGTGATGTCTTTGATATTTTTTGAAGTTCATTTATATACAATGAGATAAATTTGAACTATGTGCTATGCTTTTAAGCAATAATCTCTTTTGTATATTCATGACTTCTCTTTTGGATACCATGGTCTCTCCTTTTTCGACCATTTCATATGTGCAAGTTTCTTTGTGGATGTATATCATCAACGATTTGTCTACTTAGAAACCTATACATATGAGAAAGGTCACCTTTTAGTTGGTATCCTATTTCTTTTGAGCTACCTTGTTTTTATCTATAATTCTTTGGTGGCTCCAAATTTGTATCATGAGTGCTTGTCTTATTTTTATTGGTATCTTTGCACACTCATGTATTTGTTGAGGATCTTCTACTTCATGCATACCATGGTGAGCATGTTGAATTTTATTGGCTAAATGATCTCACTAGCTTTTGGCATTTTCAATTGGTTTAGTTTCCAATTGGTATCCCTAAGCTTGTGAACATATTTCTTTAAAAGATCTTCCTTTTATCTCGGTTGGGCCTATCTTATGTTGAATCTTTGAAAATTGGTATCTCCTTATGGCTCAACCATATCTTTGGTGCAAGTGCTATGATTTTCTTTTGCCTTATGCACTCTTGCACTTGTTGCGTGTTCTAGATGATTTTGGGGGAGCGAGGATTCCATATTTGTGCACTCCTCAATAGTGCATGAACATTGGGGAGCTTCTCCATTTTTATTTAGAACTCCCGCTTTGGATCTTATCGATTGCTTTTCTCCTTTATGGAGATGTTTAGAATGACTTCATCCTTTTGCAATCTTTGGATCCTCAATATAGTTTGATTTCCTCTAATTATTCGTCAATGGATATGTGCATGTGATTCCACTCACATCTTGAGTAATGCACACTTTATGGAGGAACTCATATTATATTGGCCTTCTAAATTTTTCTTCCCATTTCGGCAATCGATGCCAATGGGGGAGAAGTTTAGAGGGTTTAAGGGAATTTGGGTTTTATGCTTTTGTTGCATTTGCCTTTAATGCGCTTGCATCCTTGCTTGTTTGTCTTGCAAGGATGCTTTATTCATTATATAAACCCTATTATAAGGGATTGTCATCAATTACCAAAATGGGGGAGATTGAAAGTGCATGGTTGCCCCCATGTGTGGTTTTGGTAATTAATGACAATCTCTATGGACTAATGTTTGTATTAAGCTATACTTATAGGTGTGTCCATTTGCATTGCTTGATCTCCATTTGTTGGAGTCAAGGCTAAGGGAAGAAAAGTATGTGTTGATCAAGGCTAAGTGTGTGTTGATCAACACTCAAGTCCAAGTGAAGATATGCCGAAGAGGTGCTTCTCCCATCTTGGTGTATGGGGGAGCAACATGTGAATCTTCACCAAGCGAAGCGCAATCAAGAAAGGTGGTTCGTCTTGAGGAGATGAAGATCGTCTTCATCGACCTCAAGTGGATTAATGCGCAAGGCAAAGGTATGATCTTGATAGGGTTTCTATTTTACCGGTCTCATGTTGTTAGTGGAGAGACCGGGTTATAGGATAGATAACCGTACTATCAAGAGGGGCTCTCGACCGAGTATCGTGATCGTATCGTCGTAGAGAGCACAAACCTTTGCATCCATGCAATCATCTTTATTGGTTCTTATTTGGCTCTTATCGTGGTGTGGTCTTGGTGCTTGTCGTGCTTGTCATGACAAGGCCAAGGTCACCGAAAACGGTTTTCATATGCGTCTTCTATTGCGGTTTCGGTATTGGAGATTTTGCCGGTTCATCCGTGCGGAAGATTTCTCCCTTCCATTTCTTTGCAAAATCTCCATTTCTTGTTTGCCATTTCCAAGGGTAGCATTTGTCGTCCTCTTTCCAACAAAATTGGTTTTACTTCATTCGGACTTCAATTGCAAAAGATATAGCATTTCCGGTTTGCGAAAAAGAGTTTTTAACTTTCCCCATTTGTTTTTATAATATCTTGTTGGACTATGATGTTTCTATGCATACTCTTGTAGTGCTCGTTGTGACGATTCCAACGAGTCCAAGATTATCGAAAACGGAGTTCGTGGGTGAAAGATATCGCGTTTTCAGTTTCAGGATCTGCTGTTTTTCTCTGACCGGTAGTACCGGTGTTCTAGCCGGTAGTACCGGCCGGCCCATGGCCGGTAGTACCGGGCCTAGTACCGGGGCCACTTCCGCTTAAGTTTTTAAGCTTCTGTCTTTTTCCGGAAGTGGCCCGGAAGTTCTTCCGGTAGTACCGGGCCTTTTCCCGGTAGTACCGGCCGTGCGGGTTTTCGCAGTTTGCCGTTAGTAGGCTGGTTTGTGTGGGGCGGTAGTACCGCCATTTCGGCCGGTACTACCGACCGTGCGGGTTTTCGCAGTTTGCGTTTGGTAGGCTGGTTTTTGTGTGGGGCGGTAGTACCGCCATTTTGGCCGGTACTACCGACAGTGCAGGTTTTTCTGCAGAGAGAGCCGTTGGAGGGCTGTTTTGCGTAGGGCGGTAGTACCGCCCTTTGGGCCGGTACTACCGGCCCTGCGGGAAACTGAGCCCAACGGCCAGATTTTTCAGGGCACCTTTTTAAGGCCTTTCTTCCCCAATGGTTTGCTAATTTTTGGAGCTCACTCACTCTCTCTCTATCCTCCATTGTTGCAATCTTGTGAGCTTGATTCCTCTCAATCCCTCCAATGATTCTTGCCCAAATTTAGGGATTCAAGAGAGGAGATCTAGATCCACCATTCCACCAATCCATTCCTCCTCTAAGTGAGGGGAACCTAGTGGATCTAGATTTTGAGGTTGCTTTGTGTTCATCCTCTTCGTTCTTCCTCTTAAATCCCTCCATAGCATTAGTTGCTTTGGTTGGATTTCGGAGTGAAGGACTTGACCACTTAGTGTGTTCTTGCCTTTTGCATTAGTTGCATCGGGTTGTGCTCTCCACGAAGATTCGTGGGATCGAAGTTGAGAAGCTTGTTACTCTTGGGTGCATTGTGTTCCCAAGAGCTTGTGCCTCTTGGGTGCATTGTGTACCCTAGACGGTTGGAGTGCCGCGAAGACTTCAAGTTGTGAAGCTTCGGCAAGATTTGGGAGCCCCCAATTGAGTTGTGGGTGTGTGCCCCAAGAAAGTTGTAAAGGCTCCGGATTCCGCCTCGAAGGATTCCGATAGTGGAAGGTGAACCAAACCCTTGGGTGCGGTTCATCGGAGAATAGGGTGAGGCCTTTGTGGCATCTTGAGTAGGCCTCTTGTGGTGAGCTCACACCCCTCCAACGAGACGTACTCCCTTAACAAGGAGGAACTCGGGAATACATCCTCATCTCCGCGTGCCTCGGTTATCTCTATACCCGAGCTTTTACTTATGCAATTTACATTGTGATAGCCTTCGTGCTTGAAGTTCTTTATCTTGCTATCACCTTGTTGCTTGCCTTGCTTAGCATAAGTTGTTGGTGCACATAGGTGAGCCTAGTAATTAGGTTGTTGGCTTGTTAATTTAAACACATAGTTTTATTCCGCAATTATCAAGCCCTTAAATTGAAAAGGTTTTAATCGCCTATTCACCCCCCCCCCCCCCCCCCTCTGCTAGGCGACATCTCGGCATAGTTTGTTCTTTCACCGTTCGTATCACGAACCGGGACTAGAGGATGCCGGCCTCATAGCCGTTGAACCGGGACTAGATCCCCCCTCTAGTCCCGGTCCAAAGTGCATCCGGGACTAGAGCCCAATCTTACTCTGGACAAAAGCCCTTGTTTTTACTAGTGAGAGTAACTAGCACGTCCGTTAATGACTCAAAATTAAAAACATTAATTTTTTCGGACACAAAAAATACAAACAACATGCATGGCTATGAGCTCGACTCTGCTTATTCACGAAACACGGCACGACGTGTCACATCGTGACGAGGCGAGGCCTGACGAGGCGGACGGATAGGAGGAGTGCGCGAGAGCCACTCCTCGCCTCACACCTTACTGTGTAGTAGAAAACTCTCCTATATAAGGAGGTCCAACTCCCACTAACTAGCAATGTGGGACTAAAATTGTAGTCTCATCCCTTGCAGGGACAATGAGAATTTCAGAATTTAGTTGGTCCATGGTCTAAGCTATAGCTCTATTTACATCGAGTTTTTTTAGATGCTTTTCATTGGTTTTGGTTTGATTTTCATCGTTATTCACCTCCACACACTAACCCAAATACCCTGAGGTAGAGAAACATTTTGGATTCCAAGTGATTTTCGAGCTAGCCGTCAAGTGGAGACGCTCTAAATTCACTCCGTTGGAGTCCAGTTTGACGGTTCAATTACATGCATGCAACGTAGCTGTCCTACTTTTTGGAAGGAGTCTAGCCATGCATATATGCGACCGCTGCCACCAACCAGGATCGGTAAAAACACACCGTCCCGACACCTGGTAAAAACACGTGGCCGGCGGGGATGGATCGAGCCACAGCTCACAGCCAGTCAGCCATGTGGGTGCACGCTCTGCCGCGAGCTAGTAGTACATGCATGCAGCGGCCGGCTCCAACCACTTACGTAAAACCCTAGCTAGCTGCCCATCTACACCTTGCCAATCAATCATTCAACACCAAGCCCAGCCCGGCCCAGCCCGGCCCGGTCCCGTCTGTCTCCCTCCAAAGCCCTATAAAAGGCACCCTTCTTCCCGGTGTATGAGTGTGCTCCCTGCCTTGAGCTGAGCGATCGTCCACTGTGCCACACACACACACCACGAGTAGCTACTGAGCTAACAAGCTAGCACCCCCGCGCGGCCGCGCCGGCCGGCGAACATGGTGACGGCCGGAAAAGCTGCTGCTGGCCGACCCAGGATGGGGGAGGAGAAGCTGATCATTCGGTCGGAGAAGGTGCGGTTCATCGACATCCTGTCGATGCTGATCCTCCGCCGTCCCATCACCAGCTACGCCTTCGTCGACGTCGGCGACCAGACGGCCCGCGACATCGGCATCACCCCCGGCGACATCTTCGTCAAGCTCACCGAGGTCATCCTGAAGGCCCTCGCCAACATCTACTTGCCGGCCAAGTGGGTCGGCATCTTCGTCGAGTGGTTCCTCAACTTCGTGGCGCTCAACGGAGGCCTGCTCGGCATCCTATGGAACATCATCAGATGTACGTATATATCCACGAATATATGCACATATATATACTTTACAAGCATCTTGATCTTAATTAATCCACTGATGGTCGATCTACTGCAAATGAGGGCCTACTGTACACAAACTGAGATGATCGAAGATGTGCATATATGTACATATGCACGTACGAACATTCGGTAATTCTGGACTAAAATTTGGCATAACATTCATTAATCAATCTGGGTCACAAAATGTAACTATGTGTAAGTAATGAGTAATGGGCCAACGAGCTGAGAATGTTGGTAACGCATGGAACGATGTATGCAAGAAGGATGACTGCTCGAGGTAAGCTTGTCAACTAAAATCAGAGAACGATTACATGTATCACGAAATCTCTCTCTCTCTCTCTCTCTCTCTCTCTCTCTCTCTCTCAATTATATGTTTTTCCCTAATTATTTCGTCTTTATAATTTGCTATTTATGTGTGTTTATGTTAATCTATCAACGTCCGGGTATTTCATCTTTATGTTATTCTATGCTATACTGTTAATTTAACGGTGTGCAAGTGTTTGCGAGTCTTTCTTCCACGCATGATTTTTTCTTTTGTTTTCTTTATGTAAACTGCGGTTCATTTTCCTTTTTTTCGTCTTATAGCGTGCGCATGTGTTTGCGTGTGATCTAAATCATTCTACTTCATGGTTGTTATAATGTTCTTTCATGTTGACTTAATAAAGTGTTCATATGTGTCTAATCCTCACAACACATAAAACCGTGAATAAACTACTTTCAATCATTTACAATAGCATATTCACTAGTTCCAAAGTATCATTAAAGTTGCATTAAAACGCCATCTATTTGGAATAGAGGGAGTGCACAAGCAGGAAAATCACACACCACAAAAACTCTTATTTTCATGATTTCTATGTGTTTTTCTCATTTTGTTTCGTCAACTTATGTGTCCTAATCAAAGCATGACATGTATACACTTTTTTTATCGAGTCAAAAGCATTTCCTTTTATATTAACAAAGGAGGAACAAATACAGTGGCCTAAGCCACCACAAAGGAAAAAAAAGATTTAACCGATAATCTCTGCAAGAGTTTTCACACCGATACTATATACACATATTATTGGCATGGATGCATGTGTCATCACGTGGTTGAACCTATGCATGAATGCCATCTTGTCTTGGTATTTTAATTATCCAGTAACAGTTTGGCTATACAACGTTGCTAGAAGTTGGCACCCTGTACGTACCATAAAATCAAACGGAGCACGCATGCATGATATAGCAACACTACCTAATCTGAATAGAATGTGGCTGCCTAGCGCTGCACATGCGTGTGTACTTTTCCTAATTATTCCATCTTTATAATTTTCTATTTATGTGTGTGTTTAGTGTTAATCTAACAATGTACATGCATTTCATCCTTATGTTATTTTATGCTATACCGTTGGTTTAACCATGTGCTCGAGCGTTTGTGAATCCTTTTTCCACGCATGATTTTTCTTCTTTTTCCCGTCTGTAAATTTTGGTTCATTTTCCTCTTCTTCTTTTTTTGTCTTATAGCGTGCGCTTCTGTCTGTGTGGTCAAAATCTTTCATCTTCATGGTTGTTATAATGTTCTTTTCTGTTGACTTAACAAAGTGATCATATGTGTTATGTCTAATCCTCGTAACACATAAAGCCGTGAATAGACTACTTTGTGTGAATGTGTAAAACGTCATCTATTTTGAATAGAGGGAGTGTATAAGCACGCAAATCACACACCACCAGCACTCTTATTTTTCATGATTTCCAAGTATTTTCACTTCTTTTTTTCTTCTTCAAGTTACATGTCCTAGTGAAAGCATGACATATATACACACATATTATTGGCATGCATGGATATGCCAACCACGAAAATCGCGTGACTAAACATTTGCATGCATGCCATCTTGGCATTTTAATTACCCAGTACAGTTTGGTTATACAACGTTGCTAGAATTTGGCACCTCTCTACCAACCTTGAATTGATAGCCTGGCCGTACTTTCCATTAAATCAAACGGAGCACGCATACATGATACTAGCAACACTACCTTATCTGAATTCAATGTGGCTGCCTGGATGAATCCTGGATGGATGTTGATGCTATGCCCGCTGCACATGCACATAAAACTAGGTTAAGTTAATACCTTCATAGTGGGTAGTAACATATATGTGGTGTCATGCAAAGCCACATTTAATAGGTTGTAGACTCATAGTGTATTGGGATATGTGATGTTACAGTAACATATTATGTTACCACATCTCTCTTTCTTCATTAATTAATTACCTGACGTTTTTGTCTACATAGCATCCATGTTACTAGTGAAGTTACCCCCACTATGACTAGTCTTATACAACGTTGCTAGAATTTGGCACCTCTGTACCAACCTTGAATTGATAGCCTGGCCGTACTTGCCATTAAATCAAACGGAGCACGCATACATGATACTAGCAACACTACCTTATCTGAATTCAATGTGGCTGCCTGGATGAATCCTGGATGGATATTGATGATATGCGCACTGCACATGCAGTTAAGCTGGTGATCCCGCGCCGGGAGGCTGCCAACTTCCGGACGATCATCGGGATGATCGACGGGCGGACGGAGCTGATGCCGGCGCCGGCTACGTCCGGTGGCGACGACATGCGGCAGCTGCAGGTGCTCAACGTCGTGGTCTCCGGCGAGATCGCGGACCTGGAGAGCGGCGGGTACGTGTCGTCGGCGGCGCCCCTCGTCCTGCGGCAGCACCAAGTCCTCGATGTCACCGCCATGTCGGCCAAGATCGCCTACGAGAACGCCGCCTTCATCGAGAACGTGGTCAACAACGTCTGGAAGGTAATTACAGACATGAAAATGGTCCATAGTAATATACTGTAGATAATCAAGTGGAATACAGGTGGACAAATCAAATGATAAGAATGTCTACAATTAAGTGGACTATTTTTGCGGAGATTAGGGCATCAACTGTTCCTGACCTATGCTAGGCCGGAGTAGGATCGACATCAATCATAGTAATATTGGGACAAGTAGTACACATTCATCTATGTCTATGCATGCATTAATAGATCTGTGGAGACACGTATGCATCTAGATCTGTCTATTGTGGCACACAAGTTGGAAGCAGTCTGTTTGATTACACATATAGATCTAATTTATTTGTTGTGTGCTCCGTGATTTGCAGTTCAATTTCGTGGGGTTCTACAACGGCTGGAACAGTAAGTAGCACGAAATTTAGCCAAGTGATCGTCAAAATATTTCGAATGAAGGAGATCATCAGATAGTAATCAGCTAATCTGTATGTATGCAGAGTTCCTGGAGTCCGACACGACACAGGCGTTCGTCTACACGGACCGCGCCAAGGACGCGGGCATCGTTGTGGTGGCGTTCCGTGGCACGGAGCCGTTCAACATGCAGGACTGGTCCACCGACGTGAACCTTTCATGGCTGGGCATGGGCGCCATGGGCCACGTCCACATCGGCTTCCTCAAAGCCCTCGGCCTCCAGGAGGAGGACGGCAAGAACGTCAACCGCGCCTTCCCCAAGGACGCCCCCAGCGGCGCCGCCCCCACCGGCAAGGCCTTCGCCTACTACAAGCTCCGTGAGGTGATCCGCGAGCAGCTCAAGGAGCACCCGCAGGCCAAGCTCCTGGTGACCGGCCACAGCCTCGGCGGCGCGCTGGCCGCCGTCTTCCCGGCGCTGCTCGCGCTGCACGACCAGACGGACATCCTCGCCAGGATCGGCACCGTGCACACCTACGGGCAGCCCCGCGTCGGGGACGACACCTTCGTCAGGTTCTTCCGCGCCAAGGTGGAGAAGGCCGCGGCGGCGTCCTACTTCCGTGTCGTGTACCGCTACGACCTCGTGCCGCGGGTGCCGTTCGACATCCCGCTTGTGGCGGAGTACGCCCACGGAGGGACGTGCGTGTACTACGACGGGTGGTACGACGGCAAGGTGCTCGCCGGCGACGCGCCCAACCCCAACTACGTCGACCCGAGGTACCTCCCGTCCATGTACGGGAACGCGCTGGGGGACCTGGTGAAGGGGGCCTTCCTGTGGGTCAGGGCCGGCAGGGACTACCGCGAGGGCCCCGTCTCGCTGCTCTACCGCGCGTTTGGGCTCGTCATCCCGGGCCTCGCCTCGCACAGCCCCAGGGACTACGTCAACGCCGTCCGCCTCGGCGCCATCAAGCCCAAGCAGGTCGACTACTAGGATCGATCCACGGCGGAGCCACGGTCGGCCGGCCGGAGGAAGAAGATGATGAGAGGATCGATCTCTAGAGAGAGACGACGACGAATAAGCTGTGTTTGGGGTGTGCGCGTGTCTTTCTCTGTGTGTTGTGCGATGTTTACTAAGCGTCTTGCCTACGTACCGTATCGTATGTGAACCCCCTGTACTAGATCTGCCCCTCTGTGTCGGCCCGTTGGCCGTTGGCAATAATCAATCTATATATGTATGCAAACCTTTCTAAATAATAATGCAATCAGAGGAGAGCTAGCCAGCTGTGGTTGTGAAATTGCTTTTGTGTGTTCTTGGAAAGAAAGAAATGTATGTCTGGTTTGCATGTGTATGGGATTTTTTGTCATAGAGCCGCAAAGCTGTGTTTAGGGGAGTACCCAGCTTTGCGGCGGAAATCTCTCTAAAAAGACTATTGAGTAAATAAAGGGATATAAAATCCATGGAATATGAAGTTGTTTATAAAAATATGCAAGATTCTACTGATCACAATTATTGAAAGGCTGTATTTAATAACATGTTTTTTGTATTTGATGATAAAAAAACTGGTGAAATGGATAATTGTATGGATGAAAAGTAGACGCGGATAGGTTGCATGCAAAAAACTAATACGTATCGTTAATGATGTTCGTGGGATGACATGAATAATTGATTGGCTAAAATAGTGGGTGATGTGGAGGATAGGTTGCGCGTGCATGTCAAGATAGACGACTTAAATGGACCCCGCATGTCAAGATAAACGACTTAAATAGACTGATGCACTATCTGTGGCAGGTCGATCGGCAGTGAAGCTCCCTCGGCAGGAGATGACACGGAAGAATTTGTCATGGCAGAGAAAAGGAAGACATCTCTACCGCGGCAGGGATAATACTGGTAGCTGTGGTGCACCTCTCACACATCCTCCTCTGAATAGAATCTGAAACGGCGGGGATGTGGGAATGTAGGCAGGCACCTGCTAGGAAAAGACCTCTGTCCCAAGTTTTGCGCTGACCAAATTTTGTTTGTCATTTTTCGATTTATCCCCATCGTGCACCTCGCTCATAGGGCTATCTTCCCCCATGTACAGATTCTTCTCAACAAAGAACGCAATGCCATAACCTTGGCCATCGTAATACTGAGCAATGCTCTTATGGATATGCTTTGGGTGAGTGACCGAGACCAAAAGCCGAACCACCCCTTTGTGCTCTAGTGAAAGAAATATCAACCTCCTTGGTCTTTTTTTTTTTGGACAAACATGTCGAAGAGGGCAGGGCGTTCCTACATTCCGTCTAGATAGAATAGAGTTGGCCCGGTTTATAAGGAAAACCGGGTCCAAAAACCGTACAAATTATACAGTGCCCTGTTTATAAGGAAAACATGGCCAAAAAACCATACAGATGAGGCGATCCGCCGTCCACACAACACAAGTCGACCAAAACGCCACAAAACACACACACCACTTGCTCCGAGGCCGCCGCCCTGGCATAGCAACCAGATCGACCTTCGCATTGCCCGAAGACGGTCCAGTCATGGTCGACAAACCCTCTGCCCGCGCAGTCTTCATCAAGGTTGCCACCAAATCCCACCTGTTCCGGGGCCGCCGCCCCGACGTAGCAACCAGATCAACCTTCGCATTGCCCGAAAATGATCCAGTCGGGTCGACGAACCTTCTACCCGCGCAGTCTTCATCCAGGTCGCCCTCCAGACCCACGCGAACCCATGGCCCTACCTCATAGAACTGTCGCAGCGTGGGAGATCGAGGCCGCCGCCTCGACATCCACCACCGTTCGGGGCCACCGCCCCGGGATCCACCTCCCTGAACACATAGCCATCCTACCCATCCGCCGCGAAACCGTCGCACCGGGAGAGCCAATGACTCCAAGACGACGCCTCAAACAAGGAAGTGACGCGTCCGTCACCGTCGCCCGCTCCCGACGGAGCTAAGGCTTTCACCCGGAGACCATCGGACCGCTCCCCGTCAGGCCGGTTGTCGAGACTCCACAACGATGCAAATAGGAAGGAGAACGATGCCCAAAAGACGCCGCCATCGTCGGCACCGACCATAGTCGGTGCGAGGCTTTCGCCCGGAGTTCGATCCGCCCACAAAGCTTAGGAAGCCGCAAGATGGGAGGCCGCATCCGTGGCCGACCGCCGAAATACACCGCGAACCGAGGTGGTCACAGGACCTCACGCCGAGACGACCAAGCCGCGCCGCCAAAGTGGCCACAGGTCCGGGCCCGCCGCCCCGGCTTCCTCGCTGCCCAGGTGCCGAAGAACGGCAACGAGGGATGCCACACCTGCTGCCGCGCCGGAACCGCCCGCCCATCTTCTCCGCACTGCGGCAGGCGCGCCCAGGGCCGGCCCACGCAGCCGAGATCGAGACAACGACAGTGCACTGCCGCAGCCCCTGCCACATCTCCGCCACCGGGAAGCAATCAGCCCCCAACCGTCCCGCCGGGACCAGATCGGGCCCGACCCGCGCCCACGCCGGTGCGCGCCGACGGCCGCAGGAGCCGCTGCAGCACCTCGCGACCACCAGTGCCTCCGGAGCCTGTTGCAGGCCAGCGACCATGCAGCAGTCCGTGCCGCCGGCCCCGAACGCGCCTCCCCGCGCAGCAACCGCGCCCCACCGCTATTCACTCACGCGCCGCGCAGATCCTCGCCATCCAGCCCCGAGGTTGCGCAGATCCGCGCCTCCCCGCGCAGCGGCGGCGCCGGCACCTCCTTGGTCTCACTCTCTAGTAAAGCCATATCAACCTCCTCGATCTTACCAATTAAAGATCTAACAGCAAAGAGAGCCAAGTAGTCACAACTAAGTTTATGTGGGCACCGCTTTACTCTAACCCATGCATAAGTAAGATTCCACTTCCATCTCTTGAGAAGACCATTTTTCAAACTGAATTACAGGTGAATATTCAATGTTTCTAATCCTGTATACGGCAAACTCCTGATGAAGAACTAAGACGGGCAGTGCTGACTTTGTGGGACTCGGTTCACATGTCAGTGACTCAAAGCTAGTCACCACAAAGTCAGTCATCCCAAGTCAGCGAATCTCAATCGAGCTAAGACTCTGTTTGTTTGATCAGAGAGGTGTACTCTGGCACTCCTACTGACCAAGAATCGAGCTTATCTGTAGAACAGTATTTACCTGGGATGCAGGACCGGCTGGAGCTAAGAACTCCAAGTCGATTAATACACGACATACTTTATGAACTCATATTTTACCAGAATTAAAACACCACATTGTTAGCAAGAAACTACTGGGCATGTTTCCCCACTTCAACAGAGTGCTAACCAAAATATTAGGTCAAGAAAAGGGAAACAGCATACGAGTCAATATCATACTCCATCAGATAGTCAAATCAGACTAATATCTTAACCAGTTTAAGTGGCATCCCATATTTATATGACACTAACAGAAGTTCAGCAGACTGACCGCCCAGCCATGGACAACGAACAACTGCTGCCAGCTTCACTTACTGCAGAAACCAGCAAGTAGCTCCGCGCCTCCGCCAAAATGCATCGGGTTAACATTCAACTACACTTAGTGACTTAATACATAATAAAACATTAGATAAGTTCTCGGCTGCTCAACGCCGTTTTTTGCTCGCCTTGGCCAGCTTGATGACATGCTGGACAATTTCCTTTGTTTTCGCTTTCCTTCCCTCATTGTGGTTCCACATTTCCGGGAAAGGAACCCTGCTGCCGCTGCTGCTGTGCTCGTTTAGCTCAGTCAGCGCCGTCGTCACCGCAGCATAGGCTTCCTCTCCGTACTCCTCTTTCAGTTCCTGGAGCTTCTCATCATCCTCCCTGATTACTTCCTGCATAGGAACATGCACTAGATGTAGCATCAGAGACCCTAATGAATACTTAATATACTGTACAAGAAAATGAAGAAGCATTTTAACAATATTGTGCTATATCCGTAAACATTAGCATCCAATGACTACAGGTCAGCCGTGATATGAAGCCCATCCTGAGTCAGAAGTTTCTTCTTTGTCTGATACTTTCTAGATTATTTCCCCTTTTTCTTAGCAGAAATAAATACCACTGATTCCTATTTTTACAAAAGAGTTTATTCTGCGAATAGAATGGTGAAAGGAGCAACAGAGGAAACATTCAATAGTCCTCAAGTCTGACAATAGTAACTTAGTAAATATACTACTATATATTAATTCAGGTGTATGGCAACAAACGGACAAAGATTCGTACCGACTCTTTTCCGTTTACCATAGCAACGATAAAAGGATGCCAGTTTGTATTGCTGATTTCATTTTGCCACTTTGAACAAAGCTTAATGCTTTCAGCTTCAGCGTCATCTTTTGGAAATTTTTGCCTGCACACATTTGAAAATGCTTTCAAGTCAAGCTCACCAACCATCCTGATGCCTATGTGTGCGCCACTGATCTGACCAGGCAAGCCCTGTATAGCCTGCAATTGAACAAAGCATAAATACACACAAACGAGTGCACTCACTGAAACTACACAGTTAAGCATAAGTAGCATACATCTATCGCCAGTTTCCGAGCTTCTTGCAACTCAACAGCAGCCTTTTTTTCTTGCACGATTAGACCTTCATTGTAGTTCTCTGTATATTCCATCTCGGCGATCTTTTCATGCAGCTCCTCTGTCAGTTCAGCTATTCTTTTCCCTGATTCTGAATTTTCATTGCCCGGTGTGAGCTTTATGACTTCCAATTTTCCCGTCAAGTGCTTTATATCTAGTTGAAGTTTGTGCTTCAGATGTAACTGTTCATTCAACTTCTTAATATTGTTTAAAGCAGTTTCTTTTTCTCTCTGCAGTTTGCACACAGAAAGACCATCATCAAAACATGTGTAGACGAAAACAAAACAGCATGAAAACATATTAGCGCAATAGGAACTAACCTTATGTTGCTGGACAACCTTCAGAACATTTTCATCAGCTTTCTGATTCTCCTGTTCTGCCAGCATAAGATGATTGAACTTCATCGCATTCTGTAGAAAAAAACCACAACTTGAATGATATTTTACATAAAAGTGGTTACGGTGCGTTGGGCAGTAATGTCTTTTTTTAGGTATTCCAAGAATACTACATTTAAAAAAATATCATGGTCTCAAATACTTTGAGGCGTTTGGCAACGTTAAATACAACGGTTTTGTAAACAGTGGTTTCTCTAATACCACAGTATTATTGGGTATTAGAAAAATAGGTCAGACCCTTTTTTTTGAAACGGAGAAAAAATTGTTCTTTCTTCTAATTCCGCTGCGCATCTTGCTGACAGACCGACTGAAGTAGAGGAGCAGGGCATTACACTGGAGCAACAGCTTGATCTTGAAGCCTCTTCACAATACTAGTTCAGAGATCAGAGGCGACCATCACATACTAATTATTGCTACGGGCTCTAGGCACTAGCATGCAAGAGTAGCCAGCTATCAGGTGTACTTGTTTATTTGATTCATTTTTGGTCTGTAGTGAGATTAGATGAGTGACTCTATTCAGTCAAAAATATGAATCAGTCATTTATAAAAAGAACACTACAGTTGTCAAACGCACCCTGGTTTTCACAATACTGTAAAAAATTATAGTTTTCCAAAACAGTCGTATTCAAATACTGTGGTTTTCAAAATACTTCGTTGTCAAACAAAGCCTTAATTCTATTCTGCATTCTTCTGCTATTATGTTGTCAAGCTAAGATGGCTGATTTGGCATCTATTATGTACTTAAAGAACATGACGGGTCAACCAGGAAATATAAAGGAAAGCTAGAAAATCACACAGAAAAGAAAAAACATTGGACTAATAATTTACAGTATTGTTAAATCATAACCCTTGAATCTCATAATATGGTATCCCATATACTCAGACTTGTCCCATCAAGCCCTACTACCTCTACGCACAAAAATGGAACCCCTACACGTATTGGAAACCAAACAAATCAGAGAGTCGAGCCTAAGCTTGCTTTAGTTATTTGAGATGGATATCATGTCATATTTGAGTGTTTGAGTGAAAAACTAGGCAAGCATATGTCCCAGCCAAAAAGGTGCGATCTATTCTTGAACAGAGGCCAAGTATGTCGCTACCAAAGAGACTAATACGCTACATATTCTCATAACCTAAATAGAAAATAATCACACCCTGAATTTAGTGTATCCAAACTATGATTGAATTAAAAGGAATATCTAATTATTTAGACTCATAAGATAAAAAGGTAAATTGCACCTGGAATATGTATGGAAAAAGGCGAAACAATAAATTGGACATCCAAACTATGATTGAATTAAAAGGAATATCTAATTATTTAGACTCATAAGATCAAAAAGGTAAATTGCACCTGGAATATATATGGCAAAAGGAAAAACTATAAATTGCATAAAAGAATGAATAAACATAATAAACAAGAGAAAGCATGCTATATAGGACCCAAACACGTTTTCACAAAACTTATCATGGAGAGAAATCAAACATCCTACATCTTTTGTTGTATATTAGGAGTAACCTTGCAAAGCATTACTTTTTGAATAACATTCCCAAGATTGTGTTATTTCCAAAATAGTACAATATTAAATTTCCAAGGAAAACGTTACTCTGCTACGGAAAATGTACACATTAAAGTTGCCCACACAACTCGCGGATGCAGAGGCCAGGAGGTTTGACCTTCCTATAGAAAAACGCAACTGCATGGATCAGCATGCTAGTTCTGTATAACAATCCAAACACCAAGAGTTTTCCTCCAAGATAGGAACAAAAGGTAGACTTCCAATGTTTCTTAAATAAGCAACGATCATAACAAAAATTGTTCCTTAAGTCAGTAATCAACTGCTGTAAAAATCTATGAAGAGAAGAAGCTACACAGTACACTAACTTACAAGCCATTAGATAGTTCTTGTTGGCAGAAAAGTATGATGCAGAGACAAGAAATGGCTCACCCTTTGCTTCTCCAATTCAAGGTTTCTTCTGTCACAGCCACTCTGTGCAACCAACTCATCAAGTTGTTTGGACCTTGCATCAAGCTCCTGCGTCATAGACTGAAGATCAAGGCGTAGATTCTTGTTCTCATCAACAATCTTTTGTGTATGTTCAACAGAAAGCTGTTGCATCTTTTGGATTTCTGATACACATGAATTGGAAAACACATGTGTCAGCCACTCAAATCACTTAGAACACGGCTTGCTCTAAAGAGGGAAGAAACCAGTGTGTGCAAATAGTTACTTGACATTGACATATACCATAAATAAATTACAAGAAAATTAGAATGCACCTTGACTGTATGACTGGAGCTGCTGCTCCCTCAACTCCATCATTATTTTCAGTGACACGGTTCTGTCCTGATACTCACATTGAAGTGCTTGTAAATGGATATCCCGTTCATTAACTTTACACTGTAAACTGGCCACAAGTTTCTCGTTTTTTATTGTTTCTTCATTCTCAATGCCGTCAGCCGTCTTAAGATCGCCATTTTTTCTTAGGAAGTCCCCTATTGCCCCTGGAGCATTGTAATCATCTGCCCTAGCGATCCATCCAAAAGGCTCTGGCCCTCCATGCTCTTTTTCCTGCCAGCCCATTTTCCCATACCCTTTCTTCTCAAATTCACTCTCAAATATCCGTGCATTTCTAAATCCAACAAAGTCCTTCCCGAACTCAACAATAGCATTACCTGTAGGGCGACCTTTACTGTACACATGATGCACTTTCACAGGATGAAAACATGAGAAATGCTCCTTCAGTCGGTTTGCACTTTTTCCAACATATTCAGAAGGAATATTGACTATGATACCCATCCAGGGCCAGACAAACATCTCATCTCTGTTATGTTGAGGAGGCTGTGGATCGATAACAATTGGCTGCAGCAGCGGGCCAAGCGATTTATGTGGTTCATCGTTCAAATTCTTGGCAAGGGCTCGATGGTTTACTTTCTCTTTTGCTTGCTGGTCATGTGCAGCCCCCACACTCAGGGCATGTTGCAGTAAATCATATATCTTACAGCCATCCTTTACATCGGAACAAAAGGGGCATCTGTATGAACCCTCATCATTCATCACTTTTATATCTCCTGATAGCAGAAGTGCGTAAGTGTCGGACCCATAAGCTTCAAGCTCAGAATCTCCATCCGAGGTATAGTCCATTGCAAACGAAAATGTCCAACAACCTTAAAAAAACAAGCAATTCAAATGTATTCATTAAGAGATAACATGAACTGATTGTGGTAAATATTACAGAGAGCTACAGATGTAGTAGCACATACATGAGCAATACTAGAATGGCGCCTAAATAAGAAAGAAGAGTCCAAAAGGGAAGTTGCGTACATGTTCAGTCACTCAGCCCATGAGTAAAGTTCATCTCACACTCCATACAAGCATTTTACATACATAAATCTAAGCATAGCAAGAACTTGACATTTTGACAAGGCTCAGAAATATGTATCTCGTACTACAATGTGCAGCAATGTGGTCGTAATAGCTTGCGCAAACAGCTAATCATCCCATCCTAACACTGATTTCTATTCCAACAAGGTCAAGAAAGTTTAATACTGTAAAAGTTTGATACATTTTTATTCCAGTCAGTGCGCAGGGATGTGGTAGTAATAGCCTACACAAACAGCCGAATAGCCTATCCTCCCATCCTAAAATATTTTTCTGTTCCAACAAAGTGTAACAAGTGTGGTACTGTAATTAATTAAGCTACAGTAAGCCACAATACACGTTGAGCATGCATGAGGGTTTGTGTTTCCAAGGCTCCTCCCAAATTACAGATCAGAGCAGCCCGGAAGAAGAAAATTAACACCTTCCCGAAGCGTCAGCTTCAGCATACTCAACACATGAGGCAAAATTAGGCCCCCGATCCCCCCCACATAATCCACATTTATATGTTCCCTGCAATCCATCGTCTCCTCCGTACATCACGCAGCACAAAAAAAAAGGGGGGGGCTAGAAAACGCCCCAGATTTTTCAAGAATCGATGTCCCAAGAAAGGGATTGAGGATAGCGCAAGGGCCAGGTATCAAAGTACGCACAGGAAGGAAATCGAAAATTTCCACCATGGCCAGGCCCAAGATCGCACGAAAGGAAGCGATTTTGCGGCGGCAGGTTCGACCCCCCAAGACCAGAACACAAAACCACAAAGGGGTAAAAGGAGAAAGAAATTAGGCGTCGCACGCACAAGAAAGGTAAAATGTTCCGGAAAAGGAAAGAAAGGAAGAGCGTCCCGGTCAAAGAGTGAATGTAGGGTTTGAGGGTTTTAAGCTGATGCTCGAGGGGGGCGGTATCGAGGGAGGAAGAAAAGGGTTTCGTCCATTCTCACCTCTGGAGCTGGAGCGGAGCAGAGCAGAGCGGCGGCGGAGTGCCGCACGCGCGTGGCTTCGTCGCTTGATTGATGAATTCTTGGCGGCGATGGCTTTCTTGGCTTGGCTCGGCTTGGCCTGGAGGGGGGAAAACTGGGGGGAAGCGAGGATGGGAGATGAAGCGAAGGGTGGTGGTGGTGGGAGTGGGGAGGAGAGTCGTTCGGCGTGGTAAATAGAGGAAGGAAGGAGGAGGCACATGGCCTCTGCGCTTTAAATTCATCCACCCTCTTTTTTTTCGACAGGGAAATGGAATGAGTAATATTCACCAACTAGTTGAGCTACCAAATGAAGAACCAACAAGTGGTTAGATGGTTAGGAGGGCGGTTGTATTTCCAGCCTACGAGTTTAAATTTTAGATTTGATATTAATGTTTCTTATTTAGTTGAAATATTATTGTTGTGGGAGGCGACGTTACCGTCGATAACAAGGCGTCTGTGATGACTTCATCAATCTGAAAACTCAATCCGCCGACTCAGTCTCTGAGAGGTGCTCATAGGGGTAAATACAGGGCAAGAACCATATGTGCCTAGCTGCACAAAACAAGCAAACGATGGCACAAACTCCTTTTTTCTCAAAAAGGAAAATGAAACCCCCTCGAGCTAGAATTAACACCGGGAAAAACGCCCCCCCCCCCCTTTGCTCCACTCAAGGGCGGATTGGGAGGCGACCAAACCTTAGCGTCGCCGCCCCCCTCCCCCCCCCCCCCCCCCTTCCTTGCCGCTGCCAGAGAAGGTTTGCCCGAAGCCGCATGATCGCTAATGAAGGTAGCGGCGATGATCTCGTGGGTGTCGCCTTGTTCCTTGGAGGTGTCGTTGATGTAAACTACCCCTCCCTCTCTTGCATGTTACCTGGGAGAAATCGCAAATCCTTTGGATTGGGTGGCGCCGGTGCTCTAGGTGCCAACACCTTGACGAAGGTGCCACAATTGCTGCTGCCTTGCGTAAATTTCAGATATGGTAAAGAATTTGTAGTCAAGTCATATAAATAGAAATTTTCACTTGCACTTCACATAAATTTTGTGTCAATAAAGAAATAAAAGCCGCATGCCTCATATCGATGCAGAGGCTGGGGCGCCCTTTTCGAAAAAAAAAACATAAATTTTGTGCTTTTCTTTGTGAAAACAACCGCTTTTGGTTATTTGTGACTTGTCTGAATTTGGCAAAGTAGAGTCCATCTTCCCGTCCCAAGATTAGCATTTGATGTATGTATGTAATTATGAGTTCCAATATTGCACTAGATTCTTTCTTAATTATCTGACGACTGACTACATCCTCCATTCATATCTGAGTTCATTGGAACTTCGGGCAAGAAGGCAAGCGCACCGCCGTCATCGACCATACTGCCTTGCCTACCCGATTTGTAAGGCGATAGCGACGTGGGCAAAAAGGTGGGGAGACTAGGAAAGCGGTCGCTACGGTTTTGCAATGGCTGCCCCCTTGGGAATGATTCGGACCTCCTATGCTTTTGTGAATATATATTGAGAGCGGAAAGTGTTTTTCACACTTTCTTATGAATGTCATATTCACACTTATGACATGGTGATCACAAACTAAAGGGAACAATCAAGTACAACTACAACACATTATCCTGTAAAAGTATAAAAAATTAAGGTTCTACTTCAAATGGACCACGCAAAAGTGTTTTCAAAAAAACTCAAATCAACCAAATTTTATAGGCACAACCCATAACAATATACAGCTTACAATCTTCTGACAAATGCAATCAGATCCTCACACATGCAAATGTGTTCGCTGAACCTAGTGAGATGGTTGAGGGGACCATGTACTGGTCTTGCGCCTCGAACTCCCTCGACGACATCTGAACCAAGTCTATTGTTGGGATACATGTATGGAAAACAAAATTGTCGTCCTACGCAATCAAACCCAATATCTATATATGTAGATGCAAGCAATTAGATAGATCTAGATTCAGATCAAGATTCAGATCTAGATTCATACCAACACCGTGTAGCGTAATTAGATGTTGGTGTAGTGTGTTGATTCACATCCCCGCAACTAGGTGTATTCTCCCCAGTCGTGAGGATTTTTTGACTCCTTTCTTGGATCGAAAGTACGATCCCTCTATACGTATCCAAGCGGAAGCGGTTCGGCCCCCGCGTTGCTCTGCTCTGGGGCGACTCGGGAGACGACGCAAACCTTAGCTCCCTAGTGCCTCATCCTCCCCCTCTTTCCCTCGCCGCCGCCAGAGGCGCCTAGAGGTAAGCCAGCGTGCGGTTGCCAAGGACGGTGGCGGCGGGGATCTTGCTGCTTCGCGTCTTTCGGGGAGAGCTTTGACAGCGGCCTCGGGGTGAGGACGGCGTCGACCCTAGTGGCGGGGGGCATTTGCCCGTGCTGTGTGACCGTCTCTCTCGGCCGCGCGGGTGGTGAGGGGGCGGTGGTTCATGGTCATGGCGTGGGGGCGCCCCTTGGCCTCTAGCGCCAGATCTGAAGATGGTGACGGCGGCTCGCGTAGATCCCATCCTGCCTTGCCGAGGTGGCTGGGCCGGGGGGCTGCCGGGAGAAATCCTTGGCCAGTTGTGGTGGTCGCGTCATCAGCAACGTGTCCGATGCCGCTCCCCTCCCTGGAGGCGACGATGAGCTATGCCCCTTGCTCGCTCCTCCCCTGCGCCTGGGTGAAAACCCTAGTTCCTTGCTGAGAGGCGGCGGCGGTGCTCCGGCATCGCGTTCTCTTTGGAGGAGTCATTTTGGGGTGCGGGGAGGTGCTGGCTCTGCGTGCTGTTCGTGATGCTCTAGTGGTAGCGAGTTCCTGCGGCAAGGAGTTGTCGGGTTCAGTCGAAGTTCCTACCTTTGATGCTATACTGCGCAGGTGGTCAGTCCGTCTGCGGGTCGGTGCCCTCGAGCCTGGGCGAGAGGGGAATGGGTTCCCCTCTATGGCGGCAGCAGCCTGGTGTTTTGGTTGGGAGACGAAGATCTGGTTGAGCTTTGCCCTTCCATGGCGGCCCTTGCTCTCTTTGTGTCGTGTCTTCAGTACGTGCCCGGGTCCGATAGCCTCCGTCTTGTCGCGTTGTCGGTGCCGGCGGCGACGTCTGCGGGTTGTTCGCGGGCTGTGGCGTCCGTGCTTGACTCTGTTCCTCGACAAATCGGTGTGTGTGTTCTTCGTGCTCTCGGGTGAGCTACTCTGACATCTTACGGTTCGGCGTCCTTTGAGCCAGGACGAGAAGATAGGTGTCTTCTTCGAAGGTGGAGGTGAATGGCATTCGATGACGACAAGCAGGGAGCATGATGAAGGCGGGATTCTCCGGTGGCGTTCTTGGCTTCATGGTGGCTCTCCCCTTGGTACTGACATTGTCGGCGGATGGTGGCCTCGATGATCAAGCTGCGCTTTTCTTTGTATTTTTTGTTTGCTTGTTGATTCCATGCCTATAAGTTGTTCTTGCGGCATGTGTGCAATTGTCGTTGTAAGACTCTTAGCTTTGTTAATTCAAAGCTGGGCATTATTGCCTTTTATCTATAAAAAAAAGGTATCCAAGCGTACGTGATCACCAATCTAGCAGCACTGCGCCATCCAGACCAAAGAGAAGCCAGAGCACGAGCAGCCTTACGGCTTATGGTGGAGAAAATGTGTGTGTGTGTGTGAGAGAGAGAGAGAGAGAGACCTCCATGCACAAGGCATAGGTGGATGGGCTGCCCCTTATCTCCTTATATAAGTGGAGGGGGTAGGTACATGGTGCCTTGGGGCGGGGCATCCCATCCCCTATGGCCGGCCATACCAAAGGGTGGAGGGGAGGTTAACCCCACTTCCTTACTTGGGCCTCCCTTATTTTCGGCCCATGTGGTTGCCCCACTTGGGCTGAGCCAAGTGGGAAGCCCAAGAGGCAATCCATTCTCGATTGTTCCAGAATCCTATGGAACCTTCCAAGACCTTCTAGTGACTTTTAGGGTTCCGCGGGAGTTCCTCGATACTTTGGAACTCTTCTGGTTTCTCTTCGAAATTGTTTCAATTATTCTGGAACTATTCTGGTGTCATTCTCTCATGTTATTAACCATCCCCATACTCAACAGATAGATGATACTTCAGCATGTGACCTCGTAGTTTTGGTAACATGCAGACATGACCCGAAACTGCTTTCGGTCAATAATCAATAGCGACATTTGGAGGCCCATATTGATACATACAATTACAATAATGGATTCGAGTGGATCTGTTGTTCCCGTACACAGTTCCCTTTGCTTCATGATACTGAATATACCCTGAAAGGAGACATATTGGTATCCTTGTGAAACAACACTTGATCAATATACCTATTATCCTCGTTATAGTTTGTTAACATTTGTCATTTTCGTATTCAGATATCCACTTGACTACATCACACTGTGTCTGACCAGACGATGACGAATACCTTAATATTGAGTGGGCCTTGATAGTATCCCACCATCATTGGAGGAAGAAATCCCATTCTCGAACTATTAAGTCCTATACATGCTTTTCCAAATATCTAGAAACTATCGTTATGATCATCTTGTTACAGATGATGTTTGATAGAACCAAGTACAATATCCGACATGTGGAAACTTTATATTCTCATGGTCTAAGGACACACGTATACATTAGGCCTGCCATGATATTACTAACAACGTTGTGACGACATGGTCTCGTAGTAAACCAGATAACTGGGTATGTCCATCACTCGTTAAACCAGATAACTGGGTATGTCCATCACTCGTTGTTCCGTCAACAATGTGCTCCCATTGTTGTCAACATCCTTGTTACTTTATAACTGGCCCATGATCAGGGTAAAAAAGCGAATGCCCATGAACATGGAAACAGGGTCATCATGTAACAAATGAGCTAGTCTTAGAGACAAGATCATAGAACTACTTTGTGTTTTATGTTTCCACACGTGCATATGAGTTTTCCTCTGAATCTCACATTCAAGAACCATATTAGTTATAGCATAAAACTATAAACATTAATTATGAACTCACATATGAATAGAGGATGCACTCAGATAATTAGGAAAGAATCTGGAGCAATATTGGAACTCATAGTTACATACATATATCAAATGCTAATCTTTGGTACAAGAAGATGGACTCTACTTTGCCAAAATCAGACGAGTCACAAATAACCAAAAGCGGATGTTTCAAAAAATAGACTATAACTTAGGTTAAGTTCAAGTGACATTTTCTATTTATATGACGGGACTAAAAACATTCGCACCATATGTCAAACGCTAATTTTGGGGTTGGAACATCGTGTTGGAAATATGACCTAGAGGCAATAATTAAAAAAAAATATTATCATATTTCCATGCTCATGATAAATGTATATACTCCATGCAAGAATTGTATTAACAGGAAACTTAATACATGTGTGGTTTCATCAACAAACAACTTGTCCCTAGTAAGCCTCTACTCTAGCTTGTTAATTAACTGATGGTTAAGGTTTCCTAACCATAGACATGAGTTGTCCATTAATAATGAGATCATGTCATTAGCAGAATGAGATGATGGACAGACCCAATCAAGCATAGCAATTTGATCGTGCCACTAACTTTAAATTGTCATAGCTTTTATTGTCAAGTACCGGAGATTATGTTACTCCCTAGTACCGGAAGAATACTTTGGGGGCATCAACCGTCACTTCGTAACTAGGTGATTGTAAATGTATCTTTCAGGTATCTCAGAAAGTACTTGTTGATTTGCATGTATCAAGACTAGGATGTGTCCATCTAGATGACAGAAACATATACTCCGGGCCCTCTCGGTAACACACATTCTGTATAGCTTGCAAGCATGTGGCTAATGTTTCAATCCTCGACATTGTGGTTCAAACCGATAAAGATCTTCGTTGAATGTGTGGGAGTCATCATGGGCATCCAGGTCCCGCTGATGGTTAGTGATCGGAGAGGGATCTCGATCATGTCCACACGTTCTCGAACCCGTATGATCACACACTTAATGTTCGGTAGCGCTAGAGTAGTATTGGGATATTTTTTAATTGTGAGACTGAAGATTTTTCAGAGACTCGGATAAGATCCTAGACATCACGAGGAGCTCCGAAAGAGTCCGGAGGTAAAGATTCATATAAGGCAAGTTATTTTTCAGGGTTTCGAAAAAGTTTAGGGTTTTTCCGCTATCATATCGGAAGGTCCTAGAAGGTTTCGAAGGGTCCCACAATGGGGCCCTCCTGTCCCGGAGGGCCTTGATACGTGTCAAACATATCTATAATTTTTTATTGTTCCATGCAAGTTATATGCCATTGTTACATGTTTTTACTACTCCCTCTGATCCATAAAAATTGTCGCCCACTTAGTACAAAGTTTGTACTAACTTAGTACAAAATGAGCGACACTTTTTATGGATCGGAGCGAGTATCTTATTATATCATTTTTAGGCTTTTTGTCAGACTAACCTATTGATAAGATGCCCAGCGCCAGTTCCCTGTTTTTGCTGTTTTCTATTTCAGAAAATCTACTTCTGGAAATATTCTCAGAATTGGACGAAAATTTACGGGGAATTTTTATCCGACAAGAAGACGTCAGAGACCAAAGGGCGGCCTGGGGGGCTACCCAGAGGCCAGGGGCGGCCAGCAGCCGCGGCCCCACCTGGGCCCGTGGGTGGGGCCCGCCTCGGCCCCCTCAACGCCTATAAAATCACAAAAACCCTAAAACCTTTGGAGCGACGATTATTTTCCAGAATCTCCATCCCGAAGCCACCGCCACCTCGAAACCTAATTCGAGGAGATTTTGAAGCTGCTCCTGGCACGCTGCCGGAGGGGAGATTGATCCCGGAGGGCTCTACATCGCCATGCCTTCCGCCGGGATGATGTGTGAGTAGTTCCCCCTTGGACTACAGGTCCATGGAAGTAACTAGATGGTTGATGGTGTATATCGAAGAGTTGGGTGGTGCCCCAAGCGAAGGCGTGGATGTAGCATGTAGCAAGGGCAAACTGCTACTTGCTACATCCACGCCTTCGCTTGGGGCACCACCCAACTCTACCAACACCATCAGGCCTACATGCAACCAAGGGGTGGCCCACTGGTCCACGTGGCCAACCCTCTTTGGTCTATGCGGCCAATCAATGGGCAGCCCTTAAAAAGGGGGTTACCACTTTTGCAAGAAGGCGGTTGCCACTTGTGAGATGAAGTGGCTGGCTGCCCCATCCCCCCTTGCCTATATAAAGAGAGGGGGAGGAACAAGGGAGGTCGCCCTCAAGCCCTTGGCTGCACCACCCCCTGCTGCTCCTCTCTCCCGCGTGCACACGGTGTGTCGAAGCCCTGTCTACGAGATCCTCCACCAGAGGCCCCACCCCGTCGTGCTATAGGCTTAGATCCCACCCATTTCTCCACTGCACTTGCTGGATCAAGGAGGAGGAGACGTTACTGAGTTGTACATGTGTACATCTCGGAGGCACCGCCTGATGCGGTGCTCATCAGATTGGATCGCGGTTAGTTCTTCATCAACATTTTCACCGAGCTGCGTTGAAACAGAACGTTCAACGCACGTGAACTTCGAGGGTACGTAGATTGGATCCCCCTCTCGTTACGAGTATCTCCTAGATTGGATCTTGATTCACTAGATTGGATCTACTGTTCATTTGCATCTCGTAGGATTTTTTTGTTTTCTATGCTATGAATCCTATTACACCGACTCTTCACTAAATTCACGCAAGCCAGTTGCAATTAAAAAAATAAACAGCAACTAAAAACTACTTGAGTATCAATTACCGTCCAAACATTATGAAAACTTTGGGAAAGGAGGCAAGCGTATCACCATCATCGACCAGACAAGCTTGCATACCGGCTTTGTCAGACGATAGCGATGTGGATGGGACACAGAGGAGACTAGGTCAGCAGTCTCGATCGCTAGGGTTAAGTGCAAGTGACATATTCTATTTATAAGGCTAGACTAAAAATTCAGCACCATATCAGGAACATTGACTCTTCAGTAAATTCAAGCAAAACAGCAGCTATTCACAAAATAACGAGCAATTGAAAACTACTTAGGTATCAATTAGTGTCCGTGCATTATGGAAACTTCGGGCAAGGACCCAAGCGCACCACTGTCATCGACTAGACAGGCTTGCCTACCAGCTTTATCCGGCGATAGCGATGTGGGCAGGAAGGGGAGATGACTAGGGCAGTTGTTGCTAGGTTTTTGCAAGCAGGGGCATATCTAGGGGGTTCCATGGGTGCCATGGCACCCCTCCACAAATGCAAAATAGCATACACCATATATATTACACTATTGGTGTGATACTTTAAAGTACATTTGGGACTATTTGGTAGGATTATAATGATATTTAGACCAAAATATGTTATATCTAGTGTAATCTTGACAAAATTTGCTTATATAATCTGTGGCACCCCCAATGATATGGACCTAGATCCGCCACTGTTTGCAAGGGTCGCCCCCATAGGAACGACTCGGACCTCCTAGCTTTCCTGAATATATATTGGGAGCAGAAAGTGTTTTCACACTTGTTTTTTGCGAATGTGTTTTTCACACTTATGACATGGTAATCAAAACATGCACACACAATTACACAAGTATGCACTTTTGATATATAAATGAAACGGAACAATCAAATACATATACAATACATTATTCTAAAATTAAAGTACAACAAATTAAGGTTTTACACCAAATGAACCACGGAAAAGTACTGTCACGGAACACTCAATTCAACAAAAGTTTACAGGCACAACAATATACAGTATACAGGTTACAGTCTTCTTCTAACAAATGCATGCATTTGTTAGAAGCTGGTGATTGCGAATCACAACCTCACACATGCAAATGTCTAGTTCAAGCTGGTGAGGTTGGTCGAGGGTGACCATGTAATGGTCCCACGCCTCGAACTCCCTCGAGGCCATCTGCACCACGTCTACGGATGGCAATGGGTACCCGATACCTACAAACCCGACGGGGCCCCGCATTAAATGGGGAGGGTCTGGTTTAAAAAAAAACCACGGGTCTGGTTAGCGGGGTAAAACAAAACCCATCGGGTCTGGCGAGGTGGGTATGGGGGTGCCAAACTTGAACCCTCTAACCCGCAGACCCGGCTTTGACAGGTGGACCCCACCTGTCATTGTCCAAAATTTGATAGATACCCTAACTCTAAACCCTAACGTGTACATACCCCAGAGGCCCAGACCCCAAATCCCCAATCCCCACTTCCCGCACGCCGCCACTCCCCCGAGTCCACAAGAGACCCCGTCGGATGCCACCACCGTCCCCGTCGGACGCCACCACTCGCCCGTCCCCCGCTCCCCGCCCTACTCCTGCGCCGTGTCCCTCACCCCGCCATCGCTCCGCGTCCCCTGCTCCCCGCCCTACTCCTTCCGACCTGCCTCCTGCCATCCTACGCCGTGTCCGGTGTCCCGCCCATCCTACGCTGTGTCCGGTGTCCCGCCGCCAAGCCATGGAGTCCCAGTTGGTCGACCTGGACGAGGGGAGCAGCTCCGGCTCAGATCCCACACCGCCACCGCCACCGCCGCAAGGAGAGCCGCGAGGAGAGGAGTGATGTCTATTACACGCTTCTATTCTTGTAGACTTGTTGGGCCTCCAAGCGCAGAGGTTTGTAGAACAGCAGCAAATTTCCCTTAAGTGAGTAACCCAAGGTTTATCGATCTCAGGGAGGTGTAAGGTGAATGCATCCTCTCTCAAGCAACCCTGCAATTAAGATACAAGAAGTCTCTTGTGTCCCCAACACACCTAATATAATTTTCAGTTGTATAGGTGCACTAGTTCGGCGAAGAGATATTAAAATATGGGTAATATGGATGGTAAAACAAGATTTTGTAATTCTGTAATAAAAATGGCAGCAAGCAAACAAGTGACAAAAGTGACTAAAAACGGTGTATCAATGCTTGGAAACAAGGCCTAGGCTTCATACCTTCACTAGTGATTACTCTCAACATCATTAACATAATTAAACACATGATAGTTTCCACAAAAACACATGCATGGTAGACGTTACTCGGAGATCATTCTTTCGTGGATCAAATAGGATGAGAATTGCGTAGGGCTACGAAAAGCACACCTTAAAGTTCGTATTCCACATCTATGGACACTTCATGTTGTCACTATCCGCATCGAAAGATAGTATTAACAAACACCACAACCTATTTCTTGAATAGTCTCTTTCTTCAATAACACAAGCATCAAGAAACCTCATGATCTATTCAATCCAACAATAATAAAGAACAAACTCATGATGAAGATCCCTCTAAGCTTTTATCATTAGAGTCACACACGGCATCCACACTGTCACCGAGATACCGTGATCACAACGGTGACTCCTGAACTTATACTAGATGACACCACTTGAGCAAAATCATATCCATTAAATGTAGGGAAACATCATGTATTCAACTATACTAATAAAGCTCATGATCACAACGAAGATCACATCATGGGAGAGAGAGATAACCACATAGCTATTTGTATAAGCCTCAGCCCCGGTGAGGGACTACTCATGCATGGTCATGGTGAGTAGGAGCTTGATGGAGAGGTGCAGTCCGGAGGGGAGATGGCGGCCGGGCGGCGTCGGCCCTTGGCCGCCCTTCTTCCTTGGAGATGGTGCTGGTATGGAGGAGGGTCTCCACCTCACGGCGGCTGCCTTGGAGGAGGAAAATTCGTGGTCCTTGATGACCTAGGTTTCCTCTCTTTATATAGATTCCCGAATTCCCGTCATCAGATTTTTGGGTTTCAGTAAAACGGGGATATCTCGGCCGTACGGACTCGGATTGGGCCGAATTTTATGTCTAGATCAATTGGCGGAAAATCCCCACAATTTTCGCGACCAAGCTTTTTTGATTTGACATAGTCTTCGGATCGGTACGGGGCCATCTTCGAAAATAGTTCTCAGACAGATTTCAGGAAGTCCAATTCGACTCCAACAAGGTTTCCTTTTCGCACTCTTGTCAATATCTAAGTAATTCTATACATCAAAGTATAAAACAAGAGCATTGTACACTTTTGCCACTATTAATAGGTTAGTCCAATAAATCCATAAAATGATATAAAACATAATAAACACATGTGGCATTTGATATAAAACAAGCATGGAACATAAAAAATTATAGATACGTTTGACACGTATCAAGGAGCCGGTCCAGATCCCGCGGCGAGGAAGCGGAGGTCGGTTGGGGTACCTCCTAGGCGTGCACCCTTCGCCATCGAGCTCGAGGCCAGCACAGGGAGGCGGCGCGCGCGATGGATTGCCGCCGGTTGCTGCTTCCGGCGGCCGGAAGCGGGGATCGCACGCCCGTTGCTTCGTCCTCCGATGGCGACGGGCCAGTCCAGAAGAAGGGGAAGGCCTCCGACGGCGACAATTGCTATGTGCCTATGTCTATTACTTGCTGTTAATTTGTTAGCTGATGTTGTTGTGATATGAATTGCTATGTTCCTTGGCTGTTGCTGTTAATTTGCTGGTTGTTGACCTGTTGTTCCTGTCTCCCTGTGATATGAACTTGACTTTTTGGCGGGTACCCATCGGGTCCCTGAAACCCGGCGGGTGGCGGGTCTGGGAAATTTCGGTACCCGACACCGGGTTTGGAGGCAGGGTGGCGGGGGCGGGGGTAGGGTGTCGGAGGCGGGTATGTGGGTACCAAACCCGGCCCCAAACCCGGCGGGTGCCATCCGTAACAACGTCGATGTCATCACCGCCGCTGCCGCTACTGCTCGGGCCAGCTCCGTCGGCACCATAGTAGCACCAGCCGTTAGCACCACCACCACCACCACCACCACTGGAGTTACCCATCTGGTTGTTGGTGGATGATCCGCGGTCCATCTCCGCCTAATCACCTCGGAGGTTTTTCAGTTGGTCCACGAACGGGTACATGTCCTCCAAACACGCGTATGTCGCCACCATCTGCAGGTCCTGCGTGCTGATCACCTGCGCCCGCACCGTAGGCAGGCCGTAGGGCTGTTGGCGGTTCAGCTGCGGGTGGGGTGGGAGGTAGAACGGGTAGCATCTTCACGATGGCCGACCACCGGTTGCCGCAGTTCTGGTGCGCCGAAATCAGCTCTCTGTCCTCCGCCTCGGTCCACAATTTTTTATGTACGTGCAGTAAGTGAGTTAATTAGTTCTGGGCATAACATTGCAATTGATTGGCAGAACCATAGGAGCACAACTCAGCAAAACACAACACAGAACAACATACTCAAAGTAGTAACGTTTGACTAATTTTATTTCGGGATCTACATATGCGCAATTCTGTAAACGTAGCACAAGTCAATAGATATTTCTTAGAGATTGTCCATTATTAATGTGTTAAACATTTTTACAATTCACAGTCAGGCCCTCTTAGGAAGAAGGAAAATTTAGAGAAATAATGGAAGATTGCAATCCTAAAACTAGAAATTATCGTAAACATGCCCTTGAGATCATAAGGCTTTGCAACAAAGAACCTTAGGATATATGAATGGTTTCTCAAATTATGGAGGAAATCAAGCATATGCATGAGACTACATTTCCTTCCAAAGCAACTTCTCTCTTTCTCTCTCCTCTCTTTGTTAAACTAAGTAGTACCTAATCAATCATTCTTGTGTTTTTCTTGCGCCTCATCCAAACTCCCATTTAATTTTTGTTCTTATGCAAACCCTCATTTTTATATTATCGCATTTTTGGGTTCAAGTGTTCTTCAAAAGTGGCCCTTACATTTCTTGACTTTTCAAAGCCGTCGAATCATATATCCCACTCCATACATATAAAGTAAGCTAATAAATTACAAGGAAAATGTCATGTAGATTTTAGAATTGGATAATGTTCAGCTCAACTTAAATTTTTAGATAAATAATTTCTGAAGTGTACAAATTGTCAAACTTTATTGATTAATATCTGAAGGACCATAACATTGACTCCAAATTAGTAAATTTCCAAACAATGAAGCCTCGGATACTCACACAAAATTAGTCTATGTGAGACATATGTATGGCCAGCAGTACTGGATCTTTCAAATAAAATAGTATCATTTGTGGCAAGATATGAATAGGATCGTATTCGGATTTGAAACTTTTTTGTTTGCTTATTGTGAACTTGTGATTGCACATTTTGATGTGGCATGGCAGATGCGTATTATATCTGTTTCCTGATTTTGTTACAAGGTTTCCTGTTTTGTTAATATATATTTTTCATGACTAACAAGTTTGTTATTTTGTAGTCTAGCACCCCAAGGGTCTTAAGTTATCCATATGCCCCCAGAGAAATGCCCATTTTTCGACATGAATCCACTTGTCTGCCTGGCTCTGTTTTTCTTGTTCCATGTGTACTAGAAACTGCCGTCTTTAGCACAAATTTTGTGAAAAAAGTTAGCAGAATTCCACCGCAAAAACAGCTATGTTGCATGCAAGTTACATTTTCTATTTGTATGATTGAATTGAAAATTCCGTACCACATTTCAAATGGTATTTTGGGGGTGGGAACATCGACTCTTTACCAAACTCACACAACTCACAAATAAGCACCAGCTACAATTTCAAAATTAAATAGCAACACAATACTACTTGGGCTATAGATCAATTGATGCCAAGAATTAGAAAAAAATTCATACACATGCCAATTAGCAACATTGATATTATTGTAAGTGTAAATTACATTTCTATTTTATAGGATTGAAATCAAAGTTCCATGTATATATCAGATGCTAATATGACGGTGGAATTAGTGTCCGCGCATTATGGAAAATTCGGGCAAGGACGCAAGCAATGTCGACGAGCTTTATCCGGCGACAACGATGTGAGCAAGAAGGGAAGATGACTACGGCAGCAACTGCTAGGTTTTTGCAAGCAGGGGCGTACCTAGGGGGGTTCCATGGGTGCCATGGCACCCCCTCCACAAATGCAAAATAGCATACACCATATATTTATTACACTATTGGTGTGATACTCTAAAGTATATTTGGGACTTTGGTGGGATTATAATGATAGTTAGATGAAAATATGATATATGTAGTGTAATCTTGACAAAATTTGCTTATATAATCTGTGACACCCCCAATGATATGGACCTAGATCCGCCACTATTTGCAAGGGTCGCCCCCATGGAAACGACTCGGACCTCTTACGCTTTCCCGAATATATATTGGGAGCCGAAAGTGTTTTTGACACTTGTTTTTTGCGAATGTGTTTTTCACACTTATGGCATGTTAATCAAAACATGCATACACAATTACACATGCGTGCACTTTTGATATATAAATGAAACAGAACAATCAAATACAGGTACAACACATTATTCTGTAAAATAAAAGTACAACAAAATAAGGTTTTACACCAAATGGACCACGGAAAAGTACTGTCACCAAACACTCAAATCAACAAAAGTTTATAGGCACAACAATATATAGTATACAGTCTTTCTCCTAACAAATGCAATCACAACCTCACACATGCAAATGTCTAGTTGAAGCTGGTGAGGTGGTCGAGGGTGACCATGTACTGGTCCCGCGCCTCGAACTCCCTCGAGGCCATCTGCACCACGTCGATGTCATCACCGCCACTGCCACTACCGCTCGGGCCAGCTTCGTCGGCAGGGTAGTAGCACCAGCCGTTAGCACCACCACCACCACCACCACCATCAGCGTTGCCCATCTGGTTTCTGTTGGATGATCCGTGGTCCATCTCCGCCTGATCCGCCCGGAGGTTGCTCTGTTGGTCGACGAACGGGTACATGTCCTCCAAACACGCGTATGTCGCCGCCGCCTGCAGGTCCTGCGTGCTGATCACTTGCGCCGGCGCCGGAGGCAGGCCGTGGGGCTGTTGGTGGTTCAGCTGCGGGTGGGGTGGGAGGTAGTACGGGTACCTGTCGGCGGAGACGTTCATGTCGGGTGCCCAGGAGGAGTGCTGCACGTTGGGCTGGTTCTGGTGGTAGTACATGCCAGCCATGCCCGGGGCAGCGTAGGACAGCGGCGCGGCGGCAATGCCGGTGTCTGGACCAACCTGCTGATTTTGGGCATGGGGATCGGTCGGCGGCGTGCGCGCCAACGGTGACACTGCCGGTGACGACTCGGTGGGAGGGTATAGGCTGCCTATGTATTCGGCGAGGAGGGAGAGCTGACCGGGCGGTGGCTGCTCGCAGTTCTTCTTCTTGAGCGCGCGCTTTGCCCTGAGGCTGCGCCGGGTGGCGTTCCAGTGGTTCTTCACGGAGTTCTCCGACCGGCCGGGGAGCATCTTCGATATGGCCGACCACCGGTTGCCGCAGCGCTGGTGCGCCGAAATCAGCTCTCTGTCCTCCGCCTCGGTCCACATTTTTTTCTGTACATGCAGTAAGTGAGTTAATTAGTTCTGGGCATAACATTGCAATTGATTGGCAGAACCATAGGAGCACAACTCAGCACAACACAACACAACACAACACAGAACAACATACTCAAAGTAGTAACGTTTGACTAATTTTATTTCGGGATCTACCTATAGGTATGCACAATTCTGGAAACGTTGCCTATTTACCACAAGTCAATTGATATTTTTTAGAGATTGTCTATTATTAATGTGTTCAACATTTTTACAGTTCACAGTCAGGCCCTCTTGGGAAGAAAGAAAATTCAGAGAAATAATGGAAGATTGCAATCCTAAAGCTAGAAATTATCGTAAACATGCCCTTCAGATCATAGGATATATGAATGGTTTTCTGAAATTTTGGAGGAAATCAAGCATATGCATGAGACTACATTTCCGTCCAAAGCATCTTCTCTCTTTCTCCCTCCTCTCTTTGTTAAACTAACTAGTACCTAATCAATCATTCTTGTGTTTTTCTTGGGCCTCATCCACACTCCCATTAAATTTTTGTTTTTGTTCAAACACACAATTTTATATTATCTCATTTTTGGGTTCAAGGGTTCCTTCCAAAGTGGCCCTTACATTTCTTAACTTTTCAACGCCGTCGAATCATAGTAGTTCACATCAAACTCCTTACATATATAGTAAGCTAAATTACAAGGAAAATGTCATGTGCATTTTAGATTTGGGTTAATGTCCAGCTCAACTTAAAGTTTTAGATAAATGATTTCTGAAGTGTACAAATTGGCAAACTTTATTGATTAATAAATTTCCAAACAATGAAGCCTTAGATACTCAGAGAAAATTAATCTATGTGAGACATATGTATGGACAATAGTGTTGGATCTTTCATATAAAATAGTATCATTTGTGGCAAGATATGAATATGATCATATTTGGGTTTGAAACTTTTTGTTTGTTTATGTGAACTTGTGATTGCACATCGATTTCGCATGGCAGATGCGTATTAGATTTGTTTCCTGATTTTTTACAAGGTTTCCTTTTCTTAATATATATTTTTTCATGACTAACAGGCTTGTTATTTTGCAGTCTAGCACCTCAAGGGTCTTAAGTTATCCATATGCCCCCGGGAGAAATTCCCAGTTTTCGACATGAGTCCAGTAGTTTGCCTTCCTCTGTTTTTCTTGTTACACGTGTACTGGAAACTGCCGTCTTTAGCACCGAATTTGTGAAAAAGTTAGGATAATTCCACGGCAAAAAAAGCTATGTTATATGCAAGTTACATTTTCTGTTTGTATGATTGAACTGAAAAATCCGTACCACGTCTCAAATGGTATTTTGGGGATGGGAACATTGACTCTTTACGAAAACTCACACAACTCACAAATAAGCACCAGCTACAATTTCAAAATTAAATAACAACACAATACTACTTGGGCTATAGATCAATTGATGCCAAGAATTAGAAATACTTCATACACATGCCAATTAGCAAGATCGATATTATTGTAAGTGTAAATTACACTTCTATTTTATAGGATTGAAATCAAAGTTCCATGTACATATCAGATGCTAATATGAGGGTGGAAACAAAGTGCAAGCGACATTTCCTATTCATAATATTAAATGCAAAAATCTGTAGACATCTGAAATGCTAATGTGGGGGCACATCAACTCCTACTTACCAAGTTCAGGCAAGTCAGAAATAAAAATCTGGAATTTCACAAACGAATAACAACACATAGTTACTTGAGGGTTAGTACGAGCCCGAGAATTATGAACATTTCAGAGTCATGTCAACTAGCAATATTAATTTTCCTAAGTGTAATTGACATTTCTTATGTATGTATAGGATTAAAGTCAATCTAAAAATTATTAAAGTAAAACTTTTATTTAAAACAAGGACAAAAATTCCCCAAATAACACAAAATTACTTTGGGTGATCAATTAGTGGCCTAAATGAAGAAATTGACTAAATGCCGCACTTACTGTTCAGAGTAAAGACACGCATGCAACACGACTAACTATTTATCCGGGATTTAATACCCACTAACGAATTGAGTGGGACGAAACTTGGAGCAAACTTTTGCACGTATAAAACCAGATCAATTAATCACACGGAATTCCCCCCTGAAACTAAGCTGCTAGTGAACCAAGAGACGAAGATCTCGCGAGATTACCCTGATGGTGGGGTCGACGTGGTTGATCCATCTCTCGCGGCACTGCTTCCCGGATCGCCCCGGGAGGAGCTGCGAGATCGCCGCCCACTTACGGTGCTCGTTTCCATGCTCCCTGACCGCCTCCGTCAGAGTCCTGCAAACGAACCACAAAGAGCAAACTGAAGCCTGCAGGAGAAGATCCACGAAGCAAGAGAAAGGTTTCTACTTCCGACCGATTTAGCACGTACTTGTCTTCCTCGGCTGTCCACGCTGCCTTGAACAGCGCGCCGTTGGCTCTGGCGCGCGGCGGCGGCCGAGCCGGCGCGGCCATCGCCATGGGGGCGCCACCACCGTAGCCGCCGTAGCTAGCGTGACGATCCATGCCAGTGCCACCATAGACGCCTGATCCCGCGTCGGGGACTACTGCCATCCCGGCCGACGGAACGCCGCCACCGTTCTGGACGAAGTACCTTGGGGCGTCGCCATGGCCGGAGGAGCTCGCGGCGTAGCCCCGCACCGTCCCGGCCACCGCGTCCGCCAACTCCCCGCCGAAGTACGCGAACCCTCCGGCCATCATCTCGTCCTCCCGGGTCGGAATCGAGCAATGGCAGCCGGAACACTCGCCTCGCGGTGGGCAGGGGACAAGAGCAGAGAAAATCAGAAGGAGAAGGGGAGTAGTCAGTGCCTCCGACTGCGAGCGAGATACCTGCTGTGTCAGAGGGTACCGGTCGCGTGATATAGAGTGGGGGCGCCCGCATCGGACCGTCCGTTCCCCCCGGTCCACGGCCTCATCGGACGGCCAGGAGAGCGTCCCAGGTTATAACGTTTCGGATACAGATTTTCGAGCAGTCTCTGGTCCATGTGCGCCGGGTGTATACAGTCTAGGGAGAGTTTGCCGTGCTCCAGACTGGGTCGCTCCTGTCAGTAAAGATACGCTAGCTGATGGGCAGCACTCGTGTCCGTATGGACGTATGCACATAAATTCAGGGGACTCGAGACGAGGAGCGCTTGTTTGTGTGCTGGGTGACGATTTGCTGATTCGTAGCTAATCAGAGGGTGTCGTTGTAAATAGCATAACAAATAAATCTAGTTGTAGGCTTGCAGCCACGTTCCTCTTTTTGGTTAGTTACTACATCTATTCCATAATGTAAGTCATTTTAGTAAGGTAAAACTAAACTAGTTTGCTAAAAAAGTCTTATATTGTAGAATAGAGTGAGTTTTCTACAGCGTACATGTAGGGGCGGAGATACAGCCCAGCCACCAGGGTGCACAGGACACCGAGTGGGAAAAAAATTCTTTGTAAACTTGTATTTTTTCACCACATATGCACCCCTAAAATTGTATTTTCTCTGTTGTGGCACCCCTGTGCACCCCGTTTCCAAATGTTCTAGCTCCGCCCCTGCGTACATGGATAGTTAGCTTCTGTGGTGTTTTAGTTCAGATTAATTAGGGTGTGTTTGGTTCATGTCATCACGTGAAATAAAATGGGATAGTTAACATCTATTTTGTGAGTCTGGTAGGGAAGGAGGAATGGAACCTATTGATTTCACCGGAGAAAATATACCCTCTAGATGCGGAGTGCGGTGGTACCTCCAAATCGATCGAAGTGACGGCCCCCTTTGCGGTCACGTGGTCTCTCACGTGAGAAAAATCTCAACACAAACGCTCGCTCAGATCTAGGGTTAGTGTTTATGTAACTATATAAAGTAGCAACAGATTCATCGTGCATGCTAGGAAACAGTTGACCAATGGAAAAGGTGTACGGAACCGTTGGTACGGGGAAGTTTGTCGCATTCATCGTCTAGTGGTATAAATGGATACTCGCTATGACGTACAGGAGACACGACAAATAGTGGGATGAAGTTTGTCTTTTTTTTTCATGTTTGGTGTCGTCATATGGTAATTGGACTGTCGATTTATATTTAGGTGAGTGCAAATATGGTATCATGAATATATAGTATGTCCACATGGAATTAATGTTTAATGTCGGGGAACGTAAAGACCAATCGAAAAGGTGTACGGAACCGTTGGTACGACAAAGTTTGTCGGTTTCATCTTATGAGGTTCTATAGCATTTCATATCTACGAGATGTGACCAATAGTACGATGAAGTTTTTTTGTGTCATCATGATAATTGTTATGCCATTTCATATTTAGGAGAGGGCAAAAATCATAGTTTTGGTACCAGAGATTTTGGTTACTGTTTTTTCGGAAACTTATAACTTATCTAGTGATATAAATGGATAGTTTGAAAGGATCTATCTTTGTCCCCTAAGTAGGTTTTGGTGATAATGACCGATGATTAGGGGACTAGTCGTTTGCAAGTACGATAATGGGTTTTAGTCCATGAAGATGGCCGAAGATCGTAATGGTTCATGTCCCCTACACAAAAAGGTTAAAATAACATGGTGTCTTTGGATTTTTCGTTTTATCTTTTTGAGTTGTAGGGATGTCGTACTACTAAGAGGATTTCGATGTTGGGAAGCCATAGTATTAAGAGAAATTTGATGTTTAGCAAGAAATGGGGATCGATGCCAAAAGATAAATCCCTTATTCACTCATATATATGCCTAAGATAAACAGTAAGAGGACCTAGGATTGTGACTAATTGCAATAATTTTTCCCTAGTGGCCCGGGGTCTTATCTGGGCTGACCTTAATTTTGATTGGTCCAGTAAGCTTGTCGACTGGTCCAGAGAAATGCCCGAAAGAGCCCAAAGGCTCTGAGTGCCCGGAGGTTTCCGAGCCAGCCTAAAGGTTTTCGAGCCACCCCGAAGGTTTCGAGCCCACGTAGAAAACTAGCAATGATTAGAAACCATGAGCGGGGTAGAAAAAAGTGGTCTTCTTCCCGAGGTGACCTCCCGGTTTGGATGTGAGAAAAGCTTCCATTCTTGACCTTCCGAAGATTGATATATCTCTCCCTCCCTCCCACCAATCATAAATGTAAGTGGGGTAAAAAAAGGAGGATACCAACATCACTGATTCCACCTAGCCAAATTGGATTCCCTTCCGAGTTTGCATCATGCTTGTTGCTTTGCGTTTGTGGGAAACATTAGAGTATTGGAGTCACTTGGGAAAACTTATGGTTGAGAGTTCGACTATTTTGAAGGCCGGGAAATCGCCTCAAGATCTATCAAAAGTGAAAGAGCTCATATTATATTGGATGAGCTAACAAATAAGAAGGATAGGTCTCTTGTGAATATTGTGGGATATGTTTAACACAACCTGTCTAACGGAGGACATTAACTTGGGGTACATCTCTGCGTGTTTTTGCTCCTCCACTTTGGTTATTTTTATCCTCTCAAGTTAATTTATGTGATTAGTTCATTTCTCGCAGTGTTCAGCTTGTTATTCTTGCTTTCTAGAGTAATCTTGCGATATAGGATTATTCATATTGTTGGAGCCCAGAACCATTCGCACCCCCTAGTGACATATTTTATCCTTCAGTTGGTATCAAGGCCATGGTATCCCGTGGTAGGATTTATCGCCTACAGAATAAATACAGAAAACAAATTGATAGAGTTGACGAATGAGCTTGATGGTATGAATAGAGAGAAGGTTGCGGAATCAACCGCCACCTCTAACCATCGTCGTGGTGAAGGGGAGCTTCAGAACTACTATACTATGACATTTGATTATGTTGCAATCAAATTAATCTAAATAGTACTAGCTCCACACATTTTCTTTTTGGGTCACAATATTCCAATTGGTAAGTGATAATGAGAAACAACATTCATGGTATAAATTCGCTTGGTAAAAATGTTTTATATGGCATTGATCCACGTGATGCAAGAAATCTCACTACAAGCGATATTAGGGCATGAAAATTTAACTAACGAGCGCTCAACATCCTCCTCGGGTTCCTTCACTTAACACTCTTTGCACAAGTCATCTCCAGGATATCGCCAAAGGTGTTTGGGATACATTTAAGCCCTTGCGATAAGGCACTTCAAGCATAGACATCCAGCCTTGAAATACTGAAGATCAAGATGGATTTTTTTCCATGACTTAGAATGAGACACCAAAGATATATTCACTCGCCTCAGTGACCTTGTCATGGCACTCAAGGGTTATGGTAAAGCCAATGACTGAAAAAATCGCCGTTTAGAAGTTCCTATGGTCTAGCATACCTACTCATTCAAGTAAGGTCTTTCATATTCAACAAAGACTAGATTTCAAGTTTCAAGGACCTTACCCCTTATGGTTTTGATTCCTTGATTGTAAAACATGAGAGTGTGGAAATGACCATTGATGAACTGCAATCAAATATCCACCTTTCCCTATAAGAAAACCAACCTAGCTCTGAATTATAAAGAGACTCAAGTTCAAGAGTCAAGTGATGATGAAGAAGAACATTGTGATGATAGTGTAGCCGCCAAGCTATTCCATTAAGGGATGAATGACTTGGCTATCATGGAAAAGAACCGCGTAAAGTACTTCATGAAGAGGGACAAGGATCTCTCTCACCTTGAGGCCCCCTTTCACCTCGGGAGCTCAAAGACGCGGTCTTTGCTCTTCCTCTTGAAAAAGCCCCAGTTCCTGAAATTTCAGTGGACTTTCTCCATTTATCTTGGGACCTATTCATCGTGATCATCTTGCAAGAATCATGCATTTGTCTAAGCATTGTGGAGCGGGCGCTCGACTGATCAAGTCTACCAACATCATGCTCATCCTCAACAAAACTAATGCGAATTTTGTTGGATATTTCAATTCCATTAGCCACATTCACATCGTCTCCAATATTCAGTCCAAGATGGTGGCATCTAGCATCGCCCCTCTCCTCCCAGATATCTTCCCGGCCAGTCAGGGGACTTTCACCAAAATGCAGTGCATCCATGATAATTTTCTCTACGTCCAAAGCATCATCAAGGAGACGCTCCAAGAAAATATGCATCGATTCTTCCTTAAGTTAGACGTTGCCAAGGCATTCTTCCAATCCTTGACTAGCTACCCCTATCCGGTGCACTAACAGGAAGCATCTCTGGCCTCTCTGACGGTAAGTAAACGCGCTAAAATTTTGATTCAATCTTTTCTATAGAGAAAAGAACGCAAAGTATTTTCTTCACCAGCCGTCTGTCTAGCGTTCAAAGCATCACTCGTTCCATCGAGGATGCTGCTCGCAAATGGGCTTTCATCAGCGGCAGGGAGCCGATGAAGTTGCTACGGGAACCTTCTTGAAAAAAAAAGCATTCTGTTTTTAACGTCATATTCCCTCATTTCCTTTTTATTACTTACCTACAAGTGACTGTAAATATTCTATTATCTGCTTAATGTATCTATTTGCCAGCAATGTTGGATCTTTCAAATAAAATAGTATCATTTATGGCAAGATATGAATTCGATGTCGTGATTTTTCTTTTGTGTTTTTATTAATCTAAGGATCATATTTGGATTTGAAACTTTTTTGTTTGACTAACAGGCTTGTTATTTAGCAGTCTGGCACCTCAAGGGTCTTAAATTATCCATATGCCCCCGGGAGAAACCCAGTTTTCCACATAAGTCCAGTAGTTTGCCTTCCTCTGTTTTTCTTGTCCACGTGTACTGGAAACAGCCGTCTTTTCCACCAAATTTGTGAAAAAGGTTATGAGATTTCCACAGCATTCACGACATCGCGTGCGGTGACACACAACCCAGGGGTAACACGAGGTTTTGGTGGCGGCGTCGCTGCGGACGAAAGCCGTTCGTAAAGACCAATCGAAAAGGTGTACGGAACCGTTGGTACGACAAAGTTTGTCGGTTTCATCTTATGAGGTTCTATAGCATTTCATATCTACGAGATGTGACAAATAGTACGACGAAGTTTTTTCTTTGTGTCATCATCATAATTGTTATGCCATTTCATATTTAGGAGAGGGAGAAAATCATAGTTTTTGGTACCAGATATTTTGGTTACTGTTTTTTTTTTCGGAAACTTAACTAATCTAGTGATATAAATGGATAGTTTGAAAGGATCTATCTTTGTCCCCTAAGTGTGTTTTGCTGATAATGACCGATGATTAGGGGACTAGTCATTTTGCAAGTACGATAATGGGTTTTAGTCCATGAAGATGATCGAAGCTCGTAATGGTTCATGTCCCCTACACAAAAAGGTTAAAATAACATGGTGTCTTTGGATTTTTTGCTTTATCTTTTTTTTTGCTGTAGGGATGTCGTACTACTAAGAGGATTTCGATGTTGGGAAGCCATACTATTAAGAGGAATTCGATGTTTTGCAAGAAATGGGGATCAATGCCAAAAGATAAATCCCTTATTCACTCATATATCTGCCTAAGATAAACCGTAAGAGGCTCTAGGTTTGTGACTAATTGCAATAATTTTTCCCTAGTAGCCCGGGGTCTTATCTGGGCTGACCTTAATTTTGATTGGTCCAGTAAGCTTGTCGACTGGTCTGGAGAAAATGTCTGAAAGAGCCCAAAGGCTCTGAGTGCCCGGAGGTTTCCGAGCCAGCCCGAAGGTTTTGGGCCTACGCAGAAAACTAGCAATGATTAGGAACCATGAGCGGAGTAGAAAAAAGAGGTCTTCTTCCCCAGGTGACCTCCCAGTTTGGATGCGATAAATGCTTCCATTCTTGACCTTCCATAGATTGATATATCTCTCCCTCCCTCCCACCAATCATAAATGTAAGTGAGGTAAAAAAGGAGGATACCAACATCACTGATTCCACCTAGCCCAATTGGATTCCCTTCCGAGTTTGCATCGTGCTTCTTGCTTTGCGTTTGTGGGAAACATTAGAGTATTGGAGTCACTTGGGAGAACTTATGGTTGAGAGTTCGACTATTTTGAAGGTCGAGAAATTGCCTCAAGATCTATCAAAAGTGGAAGAGCTCATATTACGTTGGATGAGCTAACAAATAAGAAGGATATGTCTCTTGTGATTGTTGTGGTATATGTTTAACACAACCTGTCCAACGAAGGACATTAACTTGGGGTACATCGTTGCGTGTTTTTGCTCCTCCTCTTTGGTTATTTTCATCCTCTCAAGTTAATTGATTTGATTAGTTCATTTCTCGCAGTGTTTAGCTTGTTATTCTTGCTTTCTAGAGTAAGCTTTCCATATAGGATTATTCATATTGTTCGAGCCTAGAACCATTCGCACCCCTTAGTGACATATTTTATCCTTCACTTGGTATCAAGGCCAAGGTATCTTGTGGTAGGATTTATTGCCTACAGAATAAATACTGAAAAAAGATTGATAGAGTTGACGAATGAGCTTGATGGTATGAATAAAGACAATGTTGCGGAATCAACTGCTACCTCTAACCGTCGTAGTGCTGAAGGGGGGCTTCAGAACTACTATACTATGACATCTGATTTTGTTGCAATCAACACAAACATTTAATCTAGATAATACTAGCTCCACACATTTTCTTTATGGGTCACAATATTCCAATTGGTAAGTGATAATGAGAAACCAAATTCATGGTATAAATTTGCTTTGTGAATTTTTTTATATGGCATTGATCCATGTAATGCAAACAATCTCACTACAAGCGATATTAGGGCATGCAAATTTAAATATCGAGCGCTCAACATCCTCCTCGGGTTCCTTCACTTAACACTTTTTACACAAGTCGTCTCTAGGATATCGCCAAAGGTGTTTGGGATACATTTAAGCCCTCGCGATAAGGCACTTCAAGCATAGACATCCAACCTTGAAATACTGAAGATCGAGATGGATTTTTTTCCATGATTTAGAATAAGACACCAAAGATATATTCACTCGCCTCAGTGACCTTGTCATGGCACTCAAGGGTTATGGTAAAGCTGATGAATGAAAAAATCGTGGTTTAGAAGTTCCTATGGTCTAGCATACCTACTCATTCAAGTAAGGTCTTTCATATTCAACAAATACTAGATTTCAAGTTTCAAGGACCTTACCCCATATGATCTTGATTCCATGATTGTAAAACACATGAGAGTGTAGAAATGACCATTGACGAACTGCAATCAAATATCCACCTTTCCCGATAAGAAAACACCCCTAGCTCTAAAATATAAAGTGACTCAAGTTCAAGAGTCAAGTGATGATGAAGAAGAACATTGTGATGAGAGTGAAGCCGCCAAGCTATTCTATTAAGGGATGAATGACTTGGCTATCATGGAAAAGAACCGCCTAAAGTACTTCATGAAGAGGGACAAGGATCTCTCTCACCTTGAGGCCTCCTTTCACCTCGGGAGCTCAAAGACGCGGTCTTTGCTCTTCCTCTTGAAAAAGCGCCAGTTCCTGAAATTTCAATGGACTATTCTCCATCGATCTTGGGACACTATTCATGGTGATCATCTTGCAACAATCGTGCATTTGTCTAAGCATTGTGGAGCGGGCGCTCTACTGATCAAGTCTACCAACATCATGCTCATCCCCAAGAAAACTAATGCGAATTTTTTTGGATATTTCAATTCCATTAGCCACATTCACATCGTCTCCAATATTCAGTCCAAGATGGTGGCATCTAGCATCGCCCCTCTCCTCCCAGATATCTTCCCGGCCAGTCAGGGGACTTTCACCAAAATGCAGTGCATCCATGATAATTTTCTCTACGTCCAAAGCATCATCAAGGAGACGCTCCAAGAAAATATGCATCGATTCTTCCTTAAGTTAGACGTTGCCAAGGCATTCTTCCAATCCTTGACTAGCTACCCCTATCCGGTGCACTAATAGGAAGCCTCTCTGGCCTCTCTAACGGTAAGTAAAAGCGGTAAATTTTTTATTCAATATTTTTTTATAGAGAAAGGACACAAAGTATTTTCTTCACCAGCCGTCTGTCTAGCGTTCAAAGCATCACTCATTCAATCGAGGATGCTCCTCGCAAATGGGCTTTCATCAGCGGCAGGGAGCCGAGGAAGTTGCTATAGGAACCTCCTTGGAAAAAAATCATGTTGTATTTAACGTCATATTCCCTCATTTCCTTTTTATTTCTTACCCACGAGTGACTGTAAATATTCTATATCTGCTTAATATATCTATTTGCCAGCAGTGTTGGATCTTTCAAATAAAATAGTATCATTTATGGCAAGATATGAATTCGATGTCGTGATTTTTCTTTTGTGTTTTTATTAATCTAAGGATCATATTTGGATTTGAAACTTTTTTGTTTGACTAACAGGCTTGTTATTTTGCAGTCTGGCACCTCAAGGGTGTTCAATTATCCATATGCCCCCACCCCGCAGATTTTTTTCCCGAGAGAAATGCCCAGTTTTCGACATGAGTCCAGTAGTTTGCCTTCCTCTGTTTTTCTTGTTACACGCTGCCGTCTTTAGCACCGAATTTGTGAAAAAGTTAAGCAGATCTCCACGGCATTCGCGACGTCGCGTGCGGTGACACACAGCCCAGGGGTAACACGAGGATTTGGACGGCGGCGTCGCTGCGGACGAAAGCTGTTCGTTTCCGGTCATAAAGCGTGGTGCTGCCGGACACTCCGCCGTGCCGTGCCCAGTGAAAGGATCAACGGATCAGGGTGGGCGCGGCGCGCGCGTGGCCTCCGTGAAGAACTGGCAATGCGATCACAACGAGCCAAGAACTGGGGCGAACCACGTTCTCTGATGCGTGGCTTCGACTGCAATTCATCTGCTGCGTCAAGCAAAGATATCCGGCGGTTCTTTACAGTTTACTGTCCTCCTCCGGTCGCACCGGTGAGATCTTTTTAATTTTTACCGTCGTCGAGCGGGACCCCCGATGGCTGTAGCGGAGGGGACATGCGCGGCTCCGTTCAGCGTGGACGGGAAGAGCCGCCGTGCGACCACCGGTGTGGACGGCGACGACGGCGAGGAGGAGGCGCGGCTCTTGGGAGACCAGGATGGTGTTACCGGCGGCGACGGCGATAGTGCCGAAGCTGATGGCGATCTCTCATTGGCCACCCTCCCGGCAGAGGCAGAGCCGAACGTCCTCCTCGCTGCCGGCGGCTGCTGCTGCTGCTCCGGTGTCGTCGGCTCCGACGATATACCTGGCCTTCTCGACGATGACCTGCGCAAGCTCCTGTCCGGTGCCTGTCTCACAGCAGCGAACATTTCTTTTTTCAGATTATAACAATTAGCAATAACCACATGGAAATTTAGTCATCTTTATTTCTCTTTATTAAACCCTAAACCCTAACAAATCACTATTGGTGCTGATTTTCCCCCAATGCTAATCAGTTTTTTAGAGTTTTGCGAGACAAGTTAATGAACTAACCTCCAGTTTTGGTGAAATCCCTTTCAGCATCGCCAGCTTCCTCTCAAATGAGTTGTCCAGATTCTAAATGCAACAAGTGGACAGCAATATGTATGAGATTAATGAATAACGAAAAAAATTAAGCCACCATTTATGTGTGCTTAAGTACTACTAGATCTTACGGCTGCAACTTGTTTTGAGCTATCCCAGTTGAAGAAGCTGGTGAAAAATCCAGGCTCATCCCCTTCCGCGACAGCATAAACGGTCGTGTCAAAGATCGACCGTCCTCCATCCTGAGCAATGCCTGCCTGAAGGAACATCTGCAGATTGTGTCGAAACAAATTGAGATTTGAGATTTCCTCATTGCATGTTTCTTTACAGGTTGGAAACGCTATGACCTTGCCGATGTCAAGGGCGTGCTGTTTGGACGTGACACCTGAGTGAAATCCAACCCAGACGTAAATTTCTTCGCCGCAGTCCAGTATCAATGTCTCCTCAGTTGCTAGATCATCCTGACAGAAGCTGTATACCTCCTTTGCCTGAAAGATTGGAGTCCCAAAAACTATTCAATCTTTGCAAGAAAAATCGACTAGCTACAAGTTGGCAGTATTTTCTATTTCTTGTGGCAGAAATCTTCTCTGTAAGATAGCACTAACCTTGAACAGACCTGAAAAGAATCATAAATAACGATTAGAAATGCTTTTATGTGCAGAGGCTCTTCGAAGGAAAACTACAAAGATGCACGTACATTGCTGGAAAGTACAAGTATACAGATGTGGTTCTGCCGGCCAGCCCTTGACATACTTCTCTTTGGAGTATTCTGTTCTTCCTCCTAATGTTTTCCAGAAGTGCTCAGGTTCAGAGCCTTCTCTTAATAACAACGATTGCTTCAGTGGCTGCAAAAATAGCACTGCATATAATCCACGAGGGGAATACTTCACAATTTCCCTAGAGATATCACAATGAGATAAATGTTATCCTTACAAACAACTTATTCATCATCCTATCAAGTATATCATGTTCGCTTGGTGAAGAAAGGCTTCCAGTCCAAGTAAAGAAAGAAGCACCGTCTTGCAAAATGTAACAGTGCGAGGAACTAAGCGAACTTGCAACCTGCATTTATTGAGTGATTTAGGATATCAAAAGATTAAATCATATCTAAGTGTGATTTGGCCTAAGAGGTTAACTCCGAATCTGCATTTATTTTTGGATTTTTCTTAAACTCACCAAATCAACCTGAATGGCTCGTGCACAATCATGTCTCAGCCCTTGAACCTGAAATAATGCAGTCCCATCTTTCTGGTACCATTCAGTTCTATCAGTTTTCGGCAGAACGGAGTTCTTATATGCAGCACTCCTGCCACCCTGGAAAAGGAAGGAAATAAAGAAAATATAGCATTAATATCCAAGTATGCATCCCTTACTTAATTAATATTTAAGTACATGAACCGCACAACACGAGAAGTATACCTTGAATATAATCAATGACTTGAATACTAGGAAAAACAACTCCGGTTCTTTGGCTTCAGACACTTGCCCCTGAAATTATATTTTGCAAATGACTGATACGATCAGATATCAGGGCAAGATTAATTTTAGTCATATGCCTGGATATAGTGGGAGTAAGAAGGAGCGAAATAACTCACCACAACTGCAGGACCTTTTACTGAATCAGCCATGCTTGACATCAATGAAACTGCAGCAACTCTGTCTTCCTGCATCCAAATGCACAAACCAATTTCAGTAACACGCGCCATACACATGCATAAGCAGAACCAATCCATAGTAGACCATGCTGACTTTTACATCCGATTGGGAAAGTGAAGTGGGGGAATATATATAAAAGAGCACCTTTGCTCTTCAAACACTAGCAAAGATAATACCTGTACGCTATTTTGCCCAGACCAAGCAAAGAACAGATTATAATCTTTTCCATCTTCAACATAGCTGTACTGTATAATATAACAGTCCCCGTTGTACAGTTGCTCCTGCTCCTCAGTGCAAAGTAGGGTTACACAACCATGGTCCACCAGCCAAACCTGCGCTACATATTATTCTGTCTTTAACATAGATCTACGCATATATGACACACTTGGCAAAGAAAATTACCTTCAGAGAACCATTATTATTGATGAAGTGCTGAGGTTTATCTTCCGGAATTTCTGCAACATCGTAGCCCTGATGCTTGAAAATTGCTGCACCATGATTCTGCATTAGACCTTGCGATGATATTCACTGATTTAATGGAACCAATAGGCACAAGAAACCACTATGGTCCTCACACCTGCCACTTTCTCTCGCCCTGCCTCATATAACTTTTGCACGACATTCTTGGGCCAATGCTGAAAATGCAGCTTAAAGTTGGCAACTTCATGACCTTCAGTCATTATAACAGTATGGCCAATTGATGAGCTGCCTTGACAGCGTACATAATCCTATAAAAATAAGATATGTTTAAACATATGAAAAGACCTAATAGAATCCAATAATAAAGCATGTTAATACACCTCATTTGTTTCTGATATTCTTGATCTGCACCATGTTTTTTCCGAAGAAAGAAAAACTTATTTGCACTATGAGTTTATTATAAAAAATGTTATCTGAGCACATATGCAGTATAATAGCAAAAAGGGTAACAATCAGGTTCATGTACATACCTCTAAGGCAGTAACGGACGTCTTCCTCTCTGAAACCAGTGTTGTCATCCCTATCCACAAGTATATTTCAGTTCCACAGTCCAGTATGTAACTTCTGTCGGAGTTCAGTATTTCTCTATCTAACAAGTTTGTATCCATGGGAACAAGTTTTCTCTTATTTATCCTACAAATGGGAAAGTTTATCAATACACTGTTATGCATGTACTAATTCAAGGAGAATGAATTCTAAATTAAGTTGGGAGTAGTCACCAAAAAAGTTTCTTGGATGAGATAGTCATCAGCTCCCCATTGGCTGCGTCTGCCACATCACGGGGAATAGGTGCATAGCCTCCAAATAGGTTCCAGAACTCACCAGCATCAGAATCACCAACAAGCTTTCCATCCTCTACAGTCAGTGACGAGCACAAAGAGTAAGGATCATACATCATAGCCATGCTGATGAAAGGAGAAAGTTTCATATGACACTACCTATTGTCCCAATCTCACATCTACCGCAATGTCGGTTTTCTCTCAGGTGATTAATGACATCCAATGCCTTAGCCCTTGTTTGCATACTAGAATTACAACCGCTGAAAAGGAAGATCTTCAACGGAGTGTCCACTATAAACGCGGCCTTATGATCCAGGGAGGACCGTGAAAACGGAACCTGCAAACAGCATCGGAAACACCATCAGTTAGTTATCTTACTGTTACCAACCCATACACTGAAATGTGCTGGAAAATCTTTGAGATGGTACTTCTTACTTCTGTGACACGCGCCACGTGCTCTCCTTCGCACCGAAACATTGTGGTCTGGTCGCATTCCTCCCCAGATCTTCTCCAGTGCGACAAGAAGCTACCTTGCACCGGGATGATGCATGGCCTGAAGTATGACAAGAACTTGTCGGACTCTTCGCCTTGCATTTCCCGGTACTGGACAGCTTGGGAGCCCAGTGCTGCGTCCAACTCCACGGCCTTGTCCGAAGCAATCATGCAGTGTTCCTAGGTGACGACAATGCAACACAGAGAGAAATGCATAAGCACAAGGCTTTGCAAATCAAGAATGACAGGAGGGACCATAAATTGCTGTAGTTGTAGGCTTGTAGCACACCTCTTTCGCTTCTTCCCCTACCCAGTAATGCACATTGTGCCGCCGAATTCCGCTCTTGAGCGCAGCAGTCTGAAACGTTGTACCACATGTGAAATTACTCGGTGATGTAAATAGGCTACAAATTTTACAGCTGGAGCCTGGAGCAGCCTACTTTGGAGAAACTTACATTGAGTATGATGTAGCAGTTCCCAGTGTAGAACTTGCCATGCAAAGATTTTGCGATTGGGACTACATTGGTGCCCATAATACACCAGATTTCCAGTCCTCTGAAATAGTATTTGGAAAAGAACATCATAAGCGAAGATTTATTAACTGACATGTGCAGCAGAGGCAAAGCGGAGAATAATTTGGCCAAATGCATAGAAGCTTTGCAGCCATGAAACTTATTTCCCACATTCCATCCCGGGAATTTGAGACCTCCAAACAATTTGCTTACTTTCTTGCAGATCTTGTGAACAGAGCAGTTTTTTCTCTGCTCCTTGGTAAAAGTAAAATTACCGGTTGCATTTTGCAAAGCGAAAAGGTAACACTAGATGGGTGCTGACCCAAGACTGACTGGAATCTAGTCCAAGGGAACAACTGGAGAGGGAAAAAAAAAAAGGAACAGCGAAAGCAGGGGAGGGGAGAGAGGGTTTGGGTCGGGAGCAGGAGAGAGACGTACGGCTTGTCGCCGACGCCGAGGAAAGCGTCGTCCACGCCCTTCATCGTCGCCATGGCCCCTCGAAGAACTGCAGGAGGAGGCAATGGGAGCTCGTCCCCCACCGATTAATGAGCAAGAGCACGGTAGGAGGAAGAAGAAGAAGAAGAAAGGGAAAGGCGAGCAAGCAGCTGGTAGTGGCGGTAGTAAAGTTTGGTGGAGCTGCAGGGATTAAACAATTACGCACTTTCTCCTCACGCGGGCTCCACCACCAACAGAGAGAGAGAGAGAGCGCCATTGCTTTTTTTTTTTTTTTTGAATTTAGAGCGCCATTGCTTTGGCTTGAAGGTTGTGACGGTGCAGTTTACTGTGCTGTTTTGACGATCAGTGCCCTCCGAGTCTGTTGCAAGGAGCGTCGGCAAATGAAATTGGACTAGTGTCGGCGACCTGTCGAGAAGAATGTTTGCTCGTAGGATGAGATGTCCAATGCTAAGCTGACATTTTTTCCAACATGTCAAAGTCGTTGTAGACTTGTAGTGCAACTCCGTGTGCTTCGGCCACGCGTTGTCTTGTCTGAAGGGCGCGACTCGGCTCGTCGCCCGATCTTTTCCGCCATTTTGAGAGGGGTGGAAGATGACAGTGGATATTTTGGAATATTTGACATCCGTATTCAAGTATTAAAAACTGTACCAAATATCCGAATTCGAACGAAGATAGGAATGGATGTGCAAAATATCTACATATATTTTTATAAAACACAAATATTAATATGGTATTGAATTTTGAAACAAATTTGGGTACGAAGTTAATATATCAGTATCCAAATATAATTATGTTAGCCAGTTTAAGCAATTCAAGCCTGATATGTTAATTACACAGCGTAGGAAAACTAACAATATGGTTAAATGTATTTTCTATGATTGAAGTTGAAACTATTGTGTATATCCGATTCGCATCCAGTATGAGAGAACTTATCCATTATGGTATTAATTAAGTAATTTCATGTATTATTATAACTATCTCCATTGTATTTGGGGCCTATTCACCTCTCTGATTGTATTTGTGTTGTCCACGTCCTTGCGTCTTCGGCAGCAGCTAGGTAAGACTGATTGTGAATCTGGTGACTTATAAGTATCCCTAATTTTGAAACATGCGTTATTCTTTAATGTGCCCACCAGTTTGAAATATAAGAGAAAATATTTGGGCGCATTTATTTTTCTTAATTTAGTCTAGAACTTCCAACATTTTATTTCGTATATGTCCCAGTCTAAGTCTAAGCCGGCTCTATCAAGTGAGTGCAATTATGAGGAGGATGTCGTTCAATGGCAAAAGGAAATTTTGCACATATTCATGATGTGTGGCCAACCCATCTGGGTGTTGGTTCTTAAATCAATCCTTGAATTTGTAGACCCTTAACTAAATCGAACCACAAACTTTCAATCCCTGGAATCAGCACACCAAATTTTCGACTTCAGGTCTATTTTAAACCTTAGCACGTTCGATTTGGAATTTTGCTGACGTGAAAAGTCAAACCCAGATTGTTGAGTTGACCCACATGGCAGGAAATCTCACTTACAATACGGGCACACCTGTCATATCTATCTCCTTCCCCAATCTCTCTCACGATCATTCCCAAACAGATCTTCTCCATTTCATCTAGCTCTCGGTGTCGCGTGCATGATTGTCTAAATTGACCAACGCTAGCTCTATACTGGCATCCGTACGCACCTAGCGTCCTACAAAATCAATCAGCCATATTAAGCTACCTAGCGTGGTGTGGGCATGGCGAATGCAAGCGACCGGTGCGTGGCGGCGGGAGTCAGCTCGAGCTCGGGCATCGTGGCCGCGAACGCGCTTACCGGCATCACCTCCACGCACTATTGGTGACCTTTCATGTCTCTTCCTTGCTGGCGATACCATGGGGGCAGAGCGCGGGTCTTTTGGATGGCATGGGCCTGACGTGCTCGAGTGCGGAGGCAGTTATCTGCTTCTCAAGCCGGTAGGAGGGTGTGGCTAGCGGAAGCACATGGCAGCGAGATGGGTAGGGTTGTATGCGGGCATCCCACAAAGACCCGCATAGTTAGGAATCAGTTCAAAAAGCTAAAATATCAACAAGATGATAATAAACTAACCTAGCTCATTTTCAGTTTAGGGGGACGGATCTGGTCGCCGCCTTGCAACCTTAGAGGTGGACCACAACCTGGACAGTAGTTCCCCATGGCGAGTTGGCCACCAGAATTACACACAACGACAGTGTGCTGGGGGGCACGCGCTCGTGCGTGCAACTCTAGGGAGCGATTGTCTAGTTTTTAGGATGCACCAAGGAGGATCTTCACAAACAAGATTGGGGAGATCTCCACAAGTCAAGTGCAGGTTTTCAATAATTTCTCTAAAATTTACACCACAAAGATTAAGCTTCAGAACAAACTCTTTCCTCGAAGGTTCTCAAACACTCAAGTGTAACAAGATCCGTAATGGATAGCAAGGGGAATCAAACTCCTTTGATGAAATGGTAGATCTAGATCTCCTTAATGTTTCCTGAAAATATCAAAACGATACGAGAACTAGGGTGTGAGATCTTGCAGTTTTAAGATTTGGAACAATTGAGGAGAGAAGATAAAAGTCGCAACACGTCCTAAATTGTGCAAGGAACTTGGATAGTTCGAGATTATAATCTTGCTCCTCATGACAATGGAGAGACACTCTTCGGGCCCTCTCAAGTATTCCGATATCAACCAATTGTCGGGCCAGACACGGCGTGAAAATAGTCACGAATGATAGAATACGAGATGAGAAAAGATAGTGATATCGGTCCGAGGTTAACGGGTAAAGTAATCAAAGAAGTTTGATCACACAGATACCGACATCCCACCTCGGGATATCACTAGTATCGTGAAGCAGAGGGATTAGCAACATGATTAATAAAAGGTTCGTTCGATATATTCGTGTATGCATGGGAACCATCATGGGCGTCCATTGCTCCGTTGTTGGTTCTTGTGCGGAAGGTGTTCTAGATATGTCTGTGTATTACCGAACCTAGTGGATCACACGCTTAAGGTCCTTCAATCTATTATTGAGAGGTATGTGTTTGGTAGGTAGATATGAGAAGTACCAGAAATGTTCCGGATGATTTTTAGAGAAGATATATGATGTCGGAGAGTTATCGGAAGAGTTTCGAGAATTTATATAGAGTACATATGATGTCTCGGAGTCATTAAAATAGGTTTTAATGATATCAAAATAGTTCTAAGGATTTTAATAAGAGGACATACGATGTCCGTGTTGGAGATATGTCCTATAGGCAATTAATAAAGGAGTTTTTATTGTTATATCTCAAAGTGTTCATAGTAAGTTTTATGTCATGCTATAACTGTATTACGTGGAAACATTAATACATGTGTGATATGAAACGAAACCAGGTCCCTAGTAGTGCTTGACTAGTCCATTGGTCAACCGATGATTAAGGTTTCCTGATCATGGACATTTATATCAATTGACAATGGAGTCATATCATTGGACGAATGATGTGATGGATATCCACCCAATAGTTAATGCAATAATATCAAGTCACAAAGATCAACATTGCGATAACTAGGAAACGTAGTAACCAATCCTTACACCATGAGATCATATCTAGCTAATCACTAGTATGGAGGAGCTTTGATTACATCAACCGTCACACTGTAACAGGGTGATCATAAAGATGTCTCTCAGGTTTCCCAAAGGAATATGTTGAGGCGTATGTATCAAGATCGGAATTTGTCCATCCGCGTGACAGATAGATACCACTGGGCCCACCCGGTGAGATTACATTCAATGAAGCTTGCAAGCGTGTGACTAGGTGACGGGAATGTAATATCACGAGACAAGTAAATAAGTTTGTCGGTGATGAGATTGGATCTCAGACAAACTTGGTATCGTGTGACAAAAGGGAATGGTGATCGACATTAAGGTCCAAGCGCGGCCAAGTTTATTCGTGGAACACACAGAGGCCATCATGGGTTTCCATATCCCGCTATTGGTCATTGACCGGAGAGGGGTCTCGATCATGTTTGGATTGATCCCGAACCGTAGGGTGGCACGCTTAAGGGTAGACGATGCTTAGGAATAGTTTTGATACAGAAGAGAAAAGAGGAACGAACTCCGGAATTTTTCCGAGAATTATCTGATGGTGGTCGGAGGGGTTCCGAAGGTTTTTCGGAATAAGGGAGAAATATCCGATGGAGATCGTAGGGCTACGAAAGGTGTTTCAGAGCAAGTTAAATTAAATAATATGTATTTCATATTAATTGAAGTAATTAATAATAAATAAAATAATTTTATTTAATTAATAAAGGAAGCCCCTTTATTGGGCCTCACCCGAAGGGAGGCCCAAGAAAGGGGGCGCACCCCAAAGGAAAGGGGGGGCCGGCCGAGCCCTGGTGGGCTGCCCACGTGGGGCCCACCTAGTGGTCAGCTGCCCCCTTGGCCGGCCAAACCATGTGGGAATATCCCACATGGCTAAGCCAAGGGGGTGGCTCTCCCCTTCAGCCTATATAAGTAGGGGTCCTCCTCCTCCTTTTGGCATCCAATTCCTCTCTCTCTCACCTCGAGCGTGGTTCCGCATTTCGGAGCTGCGTAAGGTAGAGAGGCTTCTCCACCATACGCACACTGTCGTGCTGTTGGTGCTTTGGTTCGAGCTACTCTTCTTCCGCTGCTGCCGCTGGACCGGAGCCGGGGGAACGTCATCTACACCGGATGCGTGTAGAGCTACGGGGTGTGATGACCCACAAGTGTAGGGGATCTATCGTAGTCCTTTCGATAAGTAAGAGTGTCGAACCCAACGAGGAGCAGAAGGTGTTGACAAGTGGATTTCAGCAAGGTTTCACTGCAAGAACTAAAAGGAAAATATTTATGGGTTTTGTTGTAAAGAGCAAATAAAGAACAAGTAAATAAAAGGCCTTACTTGGATAAATCCATACTTGTGATTAAACCTCTTGCAAGAATCGTCAACTACAAGAAATAATTAAGATAACAATCTAACCACAACTTTAAACTCTGGGATCCTACACTCCCTAGTTGTAGCGCCCCGACCCCAGAACTATACAGTGAAGCGTTGTGCAACCGGTCATGCTACACAATCGAGGGTTACTGGGTTTACCAATCCCAGGCCAAAACTCATTGGCCAGTGTGCTCGGAATGGATCATCGACACACAACACCTCGATCATGCCATAAGCTCAGACATCGCTATCACGTATAGTAAAGAGACCGAGACTTGTGGAACAACTGGCACATTGCAGACTCTACGACACAAAAGCATTGTAGCGCCCTTGCTTAGAAAAGCAATGACACATCGTGAAATATGCTATTCCCTGGATCGAGTATGGATAGCAATTCACAAATAGATGTAATACCATGCATCAATGTCAAATAATTATTACATCGCAAGATCCATAAATAAAATATTCTTTACAAATTGCATAGCCAAAGGCTAGCTTGATTGCAAAGTTTGGCAGCGGAAACATAAGTAGCACAGAGAGCTTCATCATCTTCATGTGCCACTGGCTTACATGTTGGTTGCAAGCTCGAAAGGTAGACGTCCTCACTCTTCATCGTAAAAACCTGCAACATTAACGTTGCAGCCCAGGGAATTTGGGTCAATACCTTGTGACAGGCTGGCAAGTGATACTTTGGTGGAATATAGAATGGCAAGACTAATACTATATGCTTATATGGCTGGTGGAGTTCAAGGCTATTGCGTAAAGCAAATTTTGTCCTACTTTTCATAAACATTGTATTCTCAACTTTTCAATATGAGACACACCCATGGAACGCATCCAAGGTCTCATATACCCGAGTTCACCCATCAAATTTTATTATGAAATTGGAATGAGGAGATTTTCCATCGACATCCTTGTCCAGCTGCTCAGAATTGTCCGTAACCGGGGACACGGCTATGATCATAGTTTTACACTCGAGAGAGGTTGTGCACTTTCACCACGAGACTCCATCAACCCATTCTGTCCTTGACCTTCTTGAAGTGAAAAGGAAAGGTGAAGATGAAGACGAGACCTTTGGGAACCAGTCCCCTGTTCGTCAGACAGACCCATACAAGACATTCATCCGCTGAGAACTGTCGGAATCAGGTTCCTAGAACTTACTTAGTCAAGGCAGAGCCATAATACCAAGTGGCTGCACTGGAAGCAATCTAAACTTGGAGTGACTTAAATCTCTTTGTTCCTGGGTGGCCGTTCGCAAGTGCACGTACTCAGGTTCACACCATGAAAATGGGCCTGAGCAGCCACTCAACTTTGACCACCAATAGAGCAAGACCAATTGCCACCCAGGTAGTTCATTAACTTAGTATAGTTTTTATCCTTTCATACTACAATAAAACATTTCAGCATAGCAGTTCTAACTTCTACCAAGAGAATGGGTTCCTAAATCAACATGAATAAAGGGTGATATACTAAACAGGTCTGCATAGCAATATAGTAGTACACCTATCATGCATACTACTGAAATAGTCTACAATGCATATATAATAAAATAGTAGGTCTTTCATGAAAGGGTGTATGCACTTGCCTTTTGGAACTTGTCGTTGCTCACACACTCTTTTTCAACGTAGCTCATAGCTCTCCGTTCAATCTATACAATACAAACATATGGCAATAAGCAACAATACAACAATCAAAAGAACAAACATAACAACAAACATAGATAGAAATAAGCATAACTGGGTTGGTGGTCTAAGTTCAATACATGATCCCATATGCAAAAAGAATCAATGCATTAGGTTTGGGGTTTGCCATTTGGGTCAGGGGTTGGTCTGAAATCAAATTTGAACATTTCAAACTTGAATAGGTTGAAGGGTTGTTTCAAAGGTTGTAGGGATTGGTCTTGATCAAAGTGATCACACAAAGGTTGGTCAAAAGAGTTTTAAAACATTTTGAAACTATAGTTTGCAAAACATTAACATTTAAATGGCCTTTGGCACACTTTCAATGTTTATGTTTCAAAAAGTGGTAGCTAGGTATGGTTTTGGTCTCTCTGGACAAGGACAACTATTTGAGGAAGTTTTCTATAAGAAAACAAATTAAAAGGATTTATAGAAATTAAACTATATCAGAAATACTCCAAATTGAGTTTCTGATTTTGAATTCATTTTAAAATTACCAAAAATTAATTATAACAGTGGGATCATGTCATGCATGTTCCAAGGTTTCCAGAAATATTTTATTTGCAAAAATTGGACTTATAGATTTAAAACTATGCCAAATTTACTCAAATGACTCATTTGAAATTTGAATAAATTTGGATTTGTTACACTGAAAACTAACAGTGCCAAAAGATTCTACAAGTCCAGAGCTTTTCAAAAAGATAAAGTTTGCTAAATTTGGCCAAATGGTTTAAAAGATATGAAGGTTTGAAGGTATAGGGTCTTTTCTGCAAAATAGCCATTTAAAACAAATCGGGATAAAATCCCAGAAAATGGCTGGCCACGCGGCGGGCTGGGATTGGTTGGGCTCGGGCTGGGCTCGGCTCGGCTTCGGCTTAAGCCGCGGCTTGGCTTGGGTCGGCTCGGCTCATCTAATCTGGGCCGCGAGATCTAGATCTGACGGTGGAGAACCTAGGGTTCTTACCATGCCGGCGGTAGGTTGCCGGGGACGACGGAGGACGGCGGCCGGCGGCTCGGGAATGGACGGGGTCGACGCTCCGGGGGTCCTCGTGCTCGGAGAAGATGATCACGGGGTTCTTCTCCACGCGGCGAAGCAGATGGTGGTCGTGGTGAGGTCGATGGCGTCCTGGAGCGGGCACTGGAGGCGACCGGAGTTGGGCGTTGCTCCGGCGAGCTCGGGTCGAGGAAGCCGACGTCGTTTGGCTACAAAATAAATTCGTGCGAGGGGTCAGGGAGGTGCGCACGGACACGGGGAGAAGATGGTGCAGAAGGGGCGGCGCGGGGTCGTCCGTAGTCGCCGGAAACAACCTCGATACGGCGGCGGCAGGCGGAGCTCCGGCGAGCAAGATCGACGGCCTGGGGGCACGATCTGGAGGGGCAAAAGAGGGGAAAGAGAGAGGGGTGTGAGGGCTTTAAGGTGGAGGGCTCGGGGAGGCAAATGGTGCCCTAAATCGCGAGCAATCAAGGGGGAATTGATCGGGAAGAAACGGCCGTGGCTTCGTTGAAGGCGATGACGTCAGCATGACGTCATCAAAATTCATTTTTATTTGTTTTTCTGTTTTCTTTTAAAATTTTTGATTTAGGCCTCCAAATCAAGTCAAATAAAATTGTAAAAATTTGTAAAATTCCCAATATTCAAAATAGACATTTAGGAAATGTTTTTGGTCAAAACAAAATTACCAAAATATCCTTTTGGTCAAATTTGCCTTATATGGCTATTTGGGAAATTTCCAAATTAGGGTTTATAAATATCCCAAAATATTTAAATAAAAACCAGTGAAATAATATGAGTTATATAATTCAAAATGATAACTCATTTTCATAATCAAATAATTTAAGATAAAACATTTTTATAAAACAGAGCTTGCAAAAGTATTTAAATTATTTCCATAAATGAAATAGGGTAAATAATATCCCCATATTATTTATTTTAAAACAATAAACCAAAGGGGAAAATACTATTTGAAAACCCCATTTTAAATATTTTATTTCTAGGACTTTAAAATTGAGATTTGAAGATAAGGGAATATTTAATTTAAAATATAACTTTGAAGATGTCAAAACAATCTTATATAAAAGCTTTTCTTGATTTTTGGAGACTTTATTTAATTATTAATAAAAGTTTTAAATTTTTTTGTGATTTTTACAACATTCCAAAATTTGGGATGTTACAAGCATATAGCAACTCATATAAGAGATGATACAAATATTACACACAAAAGGGATCACAGATCCATCAGTACATCAAGCGGAAACGGGTAGTGTTGTCTAACAACGAGATGCAAATATATGGCCTAAGAGGCCTACATATAAAGAAACCCAGCCAGCTTGTTCCACGGTCCCAAGCTGCGACCTGGGAACCCCGGACTACTAGTCGACGTCCACGAAGAACCCACCTAGCTGCTCGGTGTCGTCCTCCTCTGAAATACAAATATAAAGGCAGCAAAGAGAGACTGAATACGACATACTCGCAAGTTTCGTAGGGCGATATAGGCCCAATGCTGACGGAGGCTCTAAAGCTGTATAATGTAGCTATTTTGCATAAAGCTAGATTTTCATTTAAAATATACAAAAAGACTCAAGGCATCGTCTATTCAGAATATTTTTCATAAAGGGGATAAGAGAGTAAACTTTTCATCTTCGGTTCTCAAAGAACCAACTTGTAACCAACACATCTCTCATCTCCACCAAAGGCACTCCCTCGAATCACCCTCGAGGAAATGAACCTTTTTCACACACGTGGACACGGCTTTTCGAAAAGATTTACCCTGCAGGGGTGTACTAATTTACCCATTGGTACCGTCCGTCTCACCTAATTGGCCCTCTTCCGGGGAAGGCCCGCGAGCGGGCGCGGTTAAACCTTTACCTCGCGTGAGACTATCCAAGAGTCATCTGTGGCCACAGGGCAAGTTTACCCAGCCTATTTCAGCCCCTGCCCCATCGCCACGTCCTAAACACAAATCCTCATCAACATCTTCTTTTCCACTCACACGCAAATGGAAAACCGAACTAGAGGACCCTTGGATACGCCCGCACAAGTTATTCAGTTAGTAAGGCGTCCATACACCCACCAATGGCAGCACGCTCGGTTCTTGGTTCTAGCTAAAAGCACTTTCATCCTAGGCAGCAAGAATGAGGCAAAACACCATCCCCGATGGCAACTCATCCAAGCCTTTTAGCAAATTAATTATCCACCACAAGTAACCATCATGTCCGAACATTCCACCACCATTCATAATAATGGAATTAAATCACCGGACAAAAATATATCATTTGACTAAGCATGGCTAAGCATAGCTAAGCATACATAACAACAATTTATATCTTTGTCTCCGGCCAACACATCAAACCTAGGGTTTATAGGAGGGGAAGCATGTGATGGTTCAGGGGATAAACATGCATTCATAGGATACTCTACATCTTGATCAAAAGAGACATTGGAATCGCATGCAATATTATGGTGGATAAAATAAGTTTGTAAAACAATAGGATGCTAGATGCCAAGAAGGTTAGGTTATCTCTTGCCTTGCTGCCGGGGCGTGTAGTACGGCTCGTCGGGATAGGTCGGGGTGACCACAACTCCGGAATCTATCGATACCCAAAAATAATACAAAAGAACAAATAAATCACACGGTCACAAGGTGCAATGCTCAATCACATGATTACATGTCAAATTTCATGCATATATATCAACATTTAATTTAATTAAAAAATTAAATGAAGTTCCAAATAATGAGGGCAATTATTTGGAAAACACCCCATATTTAACTTAATGTCTAATTGTTCATAAAATAATCACATTATTTATAATTTTCTCAAATATTCATGAACATGACATGATTAAAAAGGTTTTGTTCTTCCAATCATTTTGGTACCTCATTTGTAATTTTCTGAGTACCGAAGAATAAATAGCGAATTAAATAATTAATTGAATTTAATTCTTTTAATCAAATTATGAATAACATCAAATAAATATTTGTGATCATGATGTGACATTATCATGGTTTGATTGCATTTGAAGTGTTGATCACATTGATATCTTAATCATAATTTTTTTATCAATATTTAATAAGTTATGATTTTCCCAATTTAGGTATTATTTGAACCCTTTTTGGAATTCATATATGAACAGCAAGTATATAAATCCAAAAGACTAATTCAAAGCTTCTAACACATAGGGTTTGTGTTGCTGAACATTTTGATATTTGATTTGTCAAAATTGGAGCATTTTTCAAATAGTTATGAATTATTCAAATTTCATTTTAGATTCTAAAAAGGAAAAACCCAAAAACAGACAGGCCGGCCTCAAGCCGGCCAGGCCGGGCTGCAGGCCGGGCACCATCCCGAGAGGTCCGGCCCAGTGCCGGCCCAGGCCGGGCGCTCAGGCCGGGCACCAGCCCGAGGCCTCCGGCCTCAGGCCGGCCCAAGCACGGCCAGGCCGGGCACGCAGGGCTGTGACGCCGGCGGCCGACGTACGGCGAGCGGCGGCGGAAGAAGGAAAAAGGGGCGCGGGAGAGGCTAAGATGGACGTGGTGCTCACCCTAAGCTCGAGGCCGCGATCGGCGATGGAGGAGAGGGTTGACGGAGACGTACGGGCGCCCGGTGGAGTGTGGCCGATGCGGGCCAAGTCGAGGACGCCGTCGGCGATTGTGGCCACCCCGGTTCAATTGCTTCGGCGTGGAGGGGGAGAGGGACCCGGCGGAGGAGTTGGTGCGCGTCGATCGGCTCGGGAAGTACTATATCGGTGGCACTACGGCGGCGGGCGCGAGCTCAAGCTCGGCGGCGATGCGAGCCAGAGTGGAGAGAGGATCAGGAGCAGGGGAAAAGGAAAAAGGGGGCAGGTGGCGTCCAGGGCGTCGTGGGCGCCGTCTTGGCCTCCAGGGGGAGCAGGTGGGCGACGACCACGGGTAGGGCACGGCGGCATGGCCGGCGGCATGGCGCCAGTGCCGTCGGCCACTGTGGAGAGGAAAGGAGAAAGAAAACTTCATGAAAACCCCCCTGGTCCAAATTTAAGTAATTGCAAAAAGGTCCTCCAGCAACTTCAGTGATTTAATTGGGGCATTTAGACATTTTTATAAAATGTGCAAAAATTCATATAGGCTCTATTTAACCTTTAGAACCTCCACAAAATTTGGTGGTCCAAAATAAAATGGTTTGGGCAACATTTGTTCACAACTTTTAATTATGGTCATTTTTGACAATTTCCAAATTGTATTTATTTGAAGCACTTAAACAATTCCAAAAATTGTGAAATTATTCTTGGAGGCTCTCAGGACAATATTGAAGCTCCCCATGATTTTAGTTTGAATTTTTGGAATGTTTAACTTGGTTTCAAAATAGAAGTTGAATTAACCCAATTTTGAATTCTCAAGTTTATTTCTCATTTGGCAATATCTGAAATTTGAGAATTGGTTTTAAAAGGTAAACTTGGAACTTCCTAAACCATTTGGAAGTCCAAGAAGGTTTGGGTTGCTAAGTTAAGCATTTGCATTGGTTTGGATGTTTGGGAAGTTTTGCTTCCCTATTTGGTTGCTTGCATATGTGGTTAGTTAGGAATGACAATTTCATATGCATGCCATGATGCAAACAAGGATGCAAAAAGTGGAAAAAATCTTCATATTTTTCATTAAAAAGCTGGGGATGTTACAATTCTACTCCCCTTACAGGAATCTCGTCCCGAGATTCTAGGCTTGAGTGAAGAAGGCGGCGTATTCCTGACGAAGGCTAGTTTCTCGCTCCCATGTGGCTTCCTCCGCGGAATGGTTCGACCATTGAACTTTTAGGAACTTGATGGTCTTGTTGCGGGTTTTGCTCTCCGCTTCATCCAAGATGCGGATAGGATGCTCGCGATAGGTCAAATCCTCCTGAAGGTCCAATGCCTCATGATCAACCCCACAGAGGGGATCCTTGAAGCAACGACGGAGTTGGGAAAGATGGAACACATCATGGACATCCGGGAAGTTGGAGGGTAACTCAAGTTGATAGGAGAGATCTCCTCGCTTGGCTAGGACGGTGAAAGGGCCAACATAGCGAGGTGCCAATTTGCCCTTGATCCCGAAGCGACGAACGCCTCGGAGGGGAGAGACTCGAAGATAGGCCTTGTCACCAATTTCATAATGGACCTCTTGATGGTGCTTTTCATAGTAGCTTTTTCTGCCGGGATTGAGCAGCCTTGAGATTATCCCGAATGATACGGACTTTATCCTCGGCTTCATTGATCACATCAGGACCGAAGAGTGGCCTCTCTCCGGTTTCAGACCAATTTAGAGGAGTCAGACATTTTCTCCCATAAAGAACCTCAAAGGGAGCCATTTGCAAACTGGCTTGGTAGCTATTGTTGGAGGAGAACTCGGCGAGAGGGAGGTATTTTTCCCAACCCTTACCGAAGGATATCACACAAGCCCGAAGCATATCCTCAAGAACCTGGTTCACTCTTTCAGTTTGACCATCGGTTTGAGGATGATAGGTAGTGTTGAAGTTGAGACGGGTTCCGAGAGCCTTTTGGAAGCTTTGCCAAAATTTGGACACAAACAGGCTTCCACGGTCTGAAATGATCCTCAAGGGAATCCCATGCAAGGGAACAATCCGGGCCATATACAGCTCCGCCAATTTAACGGAGTTGATATCCTCTCGAACCGGAAGGAAATGGGCGACTTTGGATAGACGGTCAATGACTACCCAAATAGCATTGTTACCCTTTTGTGATCTTGGAAAACCGGTGATGAAATCCATACCCACTTCATCCCACTTCCACTCGGGAATGGCTATGGGGCGAAGGGTACCAGCTGGCCTTTGATGTTCAGCCTTCACCCGGCGACAGACGTCGCATTCAGCAACATACTCGGCGATCTCGCGCTTCATGCAAGACCACCAGAATTGAGGGCGCAGATCTTGATACATTTTTGTGCTACCCGGATGAATAGAGATGGGTGACTCGTGAGCTTCTGAGAGGATCAATTCTTTTATGTTCCCACTCTTGGGCACCACTAAACGGTCACCGAAATAGACAACACCATTGTCATCAACCGAGAAACAATTTGCCTTCCCATTAGCTATCTTCTCTTTGATCTCGAGGATTTCAGCATCATTTTGCTGGGCGGCCTTGATATCATCCTCGAGAGTGGATTTGATCTCGAGGTTAGCTAGATATCCGGAGGGAACAATCTCCAGATTTAACCGAGCAAATTCCTCGTGGAGAGCCGGTTGTGCCTTTTCAACCATCACGGTGTTACAATAGGCCTTGCGACTCAAAGCATCAGCCACGACATTGGCCTTGCCGGGCTGATAGTTGAGGGTCACATCATAGTCTTTTATTAATTCCAACCATCTTCTCTGCCTCAAGTTCAGATCCGGCTGGGTGAAGAGATATTTTAGACTTTGATGGTCGGAGTAGATCTCGCAACGGTTGCCCAATAGGTAGGGCCTCCATTGCTTCAGAGCATGTACCACGGCGGCAAGCTCCAAATCATGAGTTGGATAATTTTGCTCATGTGGTTTGAGTTGACGGGAAGCATAAGCGACAACATGGCCTTCTTGCATCAACACACAGCCCAAACCCTGGAGGGATGCATCACAATAGACGACAAAGTCCTTGTCTGTGTCGGGAAGGACAAACACCGGCGTGGTGGTGAGCTTGACCTTGAGAGTTTGGAAACTTTCTTCCGCCTTGTCTGACCACACAAATTGTTTGTTTTTCTTGAGGAGGTCAGTCAGTGCCTTGGCTATCTTGGAGAAGCCCTCGATGAATCGGCGGTAATAACCCGCCAATCCAAGGAAACTTCGGATATCTTTGGCGGACTTGGGAGTTGGCCAATCCAGGATTGCCTGAATTTTGTCTGGTATCACCGCTACTCCGGCAGCTGACACCACATGACCGAGGAAAATGAGCTCCTTTAGCCAAAACTCACACTTGGAGAACTTGGCATAGAGGCGGTGATCTCTAAGCTTGGTCAGGACTAGCCGAAGATGCTCAGCATGTTCGTCTTCGGTTTTGGAGTAGACAAGGATGTCATCGATGTAAATAATGACAAACTTATCGAGGTACTCGTGGAAGATGGAGTTCATCAGCCTCATGAATGTAGCCGGAGCATTGGTGAGGCCGAAGGACATGAAAGTGTACTCATATAAGCCATAGCGAGTGGTGAAAGTCGTCTTCGGAATATCCTCCTTCCGGATTTTAATCTGATGGTAGCCTGACCTCAGATCCATTTTGGAGAATACCGTTGCACCAGCCAGCTGATCGAACAAGTCAGTTATTCGAGGAATGGGATACTTGTTCTTGATGGTCACCGCATTCAAGGGGCGGTAATCAACAACTAGCCGATGAACATTTGTATCCCTCTTCTTGACAAAGATGACCGGGCAGCCCCAAGGTGAGCTACTCGGCCGGATGAATTCCTTATCTAGCAGCTCATCAAGTTGCTTCTTTAATTCCGTTAGCTCTTCCGTTGGCATACGGTAGGGCCTCTTGGAAATTGGGGCGGTTCCCAGAATCAACTCAATCACAAAGTCCACGCTGCGATCAGGTGGCATGCCGGGCAATTCCTCCGGAAAAACATCGGGGAAATCACACACCACCGCAACTTCATGCATTTCTGGTGGTGTGGTTCCTTCAAAGAAACATAAGCTGATCTCCGGTGAGAGTGGAGTGGCAGCGGAGGGAATTGCAGACGAAGGTGACCAATAACTCACCAGTCCGACGGTTGGGTGGATCACGGTGATAGACTTGGAAGCACAGTCCAGGCTGGCCTAATATTTGACTAGCCAATCCATCCCCAGAATTACATCTAGCCCATCTGACTTCAGTGCTATCAGCTGGAACGGAAAGGACCAGTAGCCTATAGTGATCTGGACTTCCGGAGCAATCCATTTAGTGTGCCAACTAGAGCCTGGGGTCTTGACCACTAACGGGGAGTCCATGTTCACAAATGGAATTTGATGGTTGTGTGCAAAAGCTATTGATATGAATGAATGCGATGCTCCAGAATCAAACAAGACTGAAGCAGGGTAATCATTGATTCGAAGTGTACCCATGAGAACTCCGGGGTCCTCTTCGAATCCTTCAAGCGAGACATGATTTAGGTGACCACGGCTGACGGTCGTGGCCTTGGCGGCTGGGGTAGAGGGTGCTGTGGTAGCCGGTGCCTTCTGAGGACACTCCCTGGAGTAGTGCCCAGGCTGGCCAGAAGCGAAGCAAGTGAGCCCTGGCGGTGCAGGCAGCCGAGGTCGAAAACCGCCTCCAGCCGCACCCAAGGTCGAAGTAGCTGGGCGAGGCGGAGGTGGCAAGTACCCGGTGGGCCTCGGCGCGAAAGGAGCGCGTGGCACAGCGCTGAAAGGCACGAAGACCCTGCGCTTCTTGCCCTCAGAGGAGGAGGAGCTCTGGTTGTCGGCTGGAGCTGGCCTCTTGGAAGCCTCCAGCTCCTTCCTACCCTGCTCCATAGTGAGAGCCTGGTTGTAGAGCTCCTGGTAGGAGGTGAACTTGAAGGGTAGGAGCTCGTATCGGAGACGAGGTGCGAGCCCCTTGCGGAAGAGGTATTGCTTGTCCTCGTCATTCTTCACACCCCGAGGGGCGTAACGGGAGAGGTGGTTGAACTCCCGCCCATAGGCTTGGACGTCCATGCATCCCTGGGTCAAGTCCAGGAACTCCCTCCTCTTGAGGTCCATGATGGGCTTGGCGATGTACGCCGCACGGAAAGCGGCGCGGAAATCCTCCCAAGTGAAGACATGGCCCACGGCAAACATTGCCACGTGGCTCTCCCACCAGGAGCCGGCGGCTCCATTCAGCAGATAGATGGCGAAATTGACTTGTTCCGCCACCGGAACGTGAAGAGTGGCAAACTTGCGGTCTAGAGCCCGAAGCCAATCATCCGCATCAAGCGGCTCCTTAGCTTCAGAGAAGGTGGGAGGTTGGGAGCGCAAGAACTCCGTGAGAGTGGTGCAGTCGTTGTTCCTCCTGGCCCCTTGCTGCACCAGCTACTCGAGCAGATGCTCATTTCACAGCCGGTTTTGCTCAATGGCCATCAAGCATTGAGGGTGGCGGCGGTGCATCAGGATTGCTTGATTCCTCACGACGGGTAGGAGCCATTCTGAAGGATTGGAACAAGGAGATAGTTAGTAAACACCTTCGACAGATAGGATAGATCATTAGGGTGCTTCCAGATATAGATATTGAAGATGGCAACACTAAAACAGATTTAGGCAACCACGGTGACATCACGTCATCGCGGCGATAGCAATCGGGTACAACGGACTCGAGACAACTCTAGATGGTAGAAACCCAACCCCGAGAACCTAAACATCGACCCCAAGCATAAAACAAATAGAGGTAAGAATCAAAGTAGAGCGAGTTGGATGAGGAGTAAAAAGAATCCTAAGAAGGTTTTCACAACTCATTTTTAGGTTATAAATAATTTTCAACTAGACTCGACATCGACCAATAGAAAGGGTTTCCTACAGGCAGTCCTGCTCTGATACCAACTTGTAGCACCCCGACCCCAGAACTATACAGTGAAGCGTTGTGCAACCGGTCATGCTACACAATCGAGGGTTACTGGGTTTACCAATCCCAGGCCAAAACTCATTGGCAGGTGTGCTCGGAATGGATCATCGGCACACAACACCTCGATCATGCCATAAGCTCAGACATCGCTATCACGTATAGTAAAGAGACCGAGACTTGTGGAACAACTGGCACATTGCAGACTCTACCACACAAAAGCATATAATAACTCATATAAGAGATGATACAAATATTGCACACAAAAGGGATCACAGATCCATCAGTCACATCAAGCGGAAACGGGTAGTGTTGTCTAACAACAAGATGCAAATATATGGCCTGAGAGGCCTACTTATAAAGAAACCTAGCCAGCTTGTTCCACGGTCCCAAGCTGCCACCTGGGAACCCCGGACTACTAGTCGACGTCCACGAAGAACCCACCTAGCTGCTCGGTGTCGTCCTCCTCTGAAATACAAATATAAAGGCAGCAAAGAGAGACTGAGTACGACATACTCGCAAGTTTCATAGGGCGATATAGGCCCAATGTTGACGGAGGCTCTAAAGCTGTATAATGTAGCTATTTTGCATAAAGCTAGATTTTCATTTAAAAGATACAAAAAGACTCAAGGCATCGTCTATTCAGAATATTTTTCATAAAGGGGATAAGAGAGTAAACTTTTCATCTTCGGTTCTCAAAGAACCAACTTGTAACCAACACATCTCTCATCTCCACCAAAGGCACTCCCTCGAATCACCCTCGAGGAAATGAACCTTTTTAACACACGTTGAGTTGCAACCTTTAGCTGCCAAATTAATTAATTAAGGTTAAGGTTCTCTATGAGCTAATCTGCCTTTCCCAAGAGTTCGTCCATAACCGTGGACACGGCTTTTCGAAAAGATTTACCCTGCAGGGGTGTACTATTTTACCCATTGGTACCGTCCGACTCACCTGATTGGCCCTCTTCCGGGGAAGGCCGGCGAGCGGGCGCGGTTAAACCTTTACCTCGCGTGAGACTATCCAAGAGTCATCTGTGGCCACAGGGCAAGTTTACCCAGCCTATTTCAGCCCCTGCCCCATCGCCACGTCCTAAACACAAATCCTCATCAACATCTTCTTTTCCACTCACACGCAAATGGAAAACCGAACTAGAGGACCCTTGGATACGCCCGCACAAGTTATTCAGTTAGTAAGGCGCCCATACACCCACCAATGGCAGCACGCTCGGTTCTTGGTTCTAGCTAAAAGCACTTTCATCCTAGGCGGCAAGAATGAGGCAAAACACCATCCCCGATGGCAACTCATCCAAGCCTTTTAGCAAATTAATTATCCACCACAAGTAACCATCATGTCCGAACATTCCACCACCATTCATAATAATGGAATTAAATCACCGGACAAAAATATATCATTTGACTAAGCATGGCTAAGCATAGCTAAGCATACATAACAACAATTTATATCTTTGTCTCCGGCCAACACATCAAACCTAGGGTTTATAGGAGGGGAAGCATGTCATGGTTCAGGGGATAAACATGCATTCATAGGATACTCTACATCTTGATCAAAAGATACATTGGAATCGCATGCAATATTGTGGTGGATAAAATAAGTTTGTAAAACAATAGGATGCTAGATGCCAAGAAGGTTAGGTTATCTCTTGCCTTGCTGCCGGGGCGTGTAGTACGGCTCGTCGGGATAGGTCGGGGTGACCTCAACTCCGGAATCTATCGATACCCAAAAATAATACAAAAGAACAAATAAATCACATGTCCACAAGGTGCAATGCTCAATCACATGATGACATGTCAAATTTCATGCATATATATCAACATTTAATTTAATTAACAAATTAAATGGAGTTCCAAATAATTAGGGCAATTATTTGGAAAACACCCCATATTTAACTTAATGTCCAATTGTTCATAAATAATCACATTATTTAGAATTTTCTCAAATATACATGAACATGACATGATTAAAAAGGTTTTGTTCTTCCGATCATTTTGGTACCTCATTTGTAATTTTCTGAGTACCGAAGAATAAATAGCGAATTAAATAATTAATTGAATTTAATTCTTTTAATCAAATTATGAATAACATCAAATAAATATTTGTGATCATGATGTGATATTAGCATGGTGTGAGTGCATTTGAAGTGTTGATCACATTGATATCTTAATCATAATTTTTGTATCAATATTTAATAAGTTATGATTTTCCCAATTTAGGTATTATTTGAACCATTTTTGGAATTCATATATGAACAACAAGTATATAAATCCAAAAGACTAATTCAAAGCTTCTAACACATAGGGTTTGTGTTGATGAACATTTTGATATTTGATTTTTCAAAATTGGAGCATTTTTCAAATAGTTATGAATTATTTAAATTTCATTTTAGATTCTAAAAAGGAAAAACCCAAAAACAGACAGGCCGGCCTCAAGCCGGCCAGGCCGGGCACCAGCCCGAGAGGTCCGGCCCAGTACCGACTCAGGCCAGGCGCGCAGGGCTGTGACGCCGGCGGCCGACGTACGGCGAGCGGCGGCGGAAGAAGGAAAAAGGGGGCGCGGGAGAGGCTAAGATGGACGCGGTGCTCACCCTGAGCTCGAGGCCGCGATCGGCGACGGAGGAGAGGGCTGACGGCGACGTACGGGCGCCCGGTGGAGTGTGGCCGATGCGGGCCAAGTCGAGGACGCCGTCGGCGATTGCGGCCACCCCGGTTCAATTGCTTCGGCGTGGCGGGGGAGAGGGACCCGGCGGAGGAGCTAGTGCGCGTCGATCGGCTCGGGAAGTACTATATCGGTGGCACTACGGCGGCGGGCGCGAGCTCAAGCTCGGTGGCGATGCGAGCCAGAGTGGAGAGAGAGGATCGGGAGCAGGGGAAAAGGAAAAAGGGGGGCAGGTGGTGTCCAGGGCGTCGTGGGCGCCGTCTTGGCCTCCAGGGGGAGCAGGTGGGTGACGACCACGGGTGGGGCACGGCGGCATGGCTGGCGGCATGGAGCCAGTGCCGTCGGCCACTGTGGAGAGGAAAGGAGAAAGAAAACTTCGTGAAAACCCCCTGTCCAAATTTAAGTAATTGCAAAAAGGTCGTCCAGCAACTTCGGTGATTTAATTGGGGCATTTAGACATTTTTATAAAATGTGCAAAAATTCATATAGGCTCTATTTAACCTTTAGAACCTCCACAAAATTTGGTGGTTGAAAATAAAATGTTTTGGGCAACATTTGTTCACAGCTTTTAATTATGGTCATTTTTGACAATTTCCAAATTGTATTGATTTGAAGCACTTAAACAATTCCAAAAATAGTGAAATTATTCTTGGAGGCTCTCAGGACAATGTTGAAGCTCCCCATGATTTTAGTTTGAATTTTTGGAATGTTTAACTTGGTTTCAAAAACAGAAATTTAATTAACCCAATTTTGAATTCTCAAGTTTATTTCTCATTTGGCAATATCTGAAATTTGAGAATTGGTTTTAAAAGGTAAACTTGGAACTTCCTAAACCATTTGGAAGTCCAAGAAGGATTTGGTTTGCTAAGTTGAGCATTTGCATTGGTTTGGATGTTTGGGAAGTTTTGCTTCCCCATTTGGTTGCTTGCATATGTGGTTAGTTAGGAATGACAATTTCATATGCATGCCATGATGCAAACAAGGATGCAAAAAGTGGAAAAATTCTTCGTATTTTTCATTACAAAGCTGGGGCTATTACACTAGTGCACTAGCTTGCGAATTGGGGTTCAGGTTTCTGTCACTCCGGGAACTCAACCATAAGCAAGCTAATTACACCATGCATTCTCCTAGGCCCTTAAAAGGTGAAGTATCATGTAGTCGATGTTCACACGATACCACTAGAAGAATGACACCACAATATTAATTATCAAACCATTAAATATTAATCAACATTATGCAATTACTAGCAACTAGGCTTTCTCCATGTCCTCAACAACTAAACGAACTACTCACAAGACATCATATGGATCATGATCAGTGGTGATATGAATATGGGTAGCAATCTGATCATAACAGTAATTCACCGATAAAACTCGCAAACATCAACTACAAATAGTAATCAACACCCGGGAAGCAATCCCAATGAACTAAACAAGTCACAACTTTGAATGCTACAACGATATGAGATGGGGTGATGATGGTGATGACGGTGCTGGTGGTGGAGATGATGTTGATGACGATCCCGATGATGCCCGGTGGCGATGACGATGGCGGCGATTCCCCCTCCGGGAGGGAATTCCCCCGGCAGATTTCTCCCTGTCGGAGAGCTTTTTCTCTCTGTCTGGTTTCCGCCTCGTGGTGGCGGCAGAAAAATAATTGGGTGACGCCTCAAACCGTTTTAGGTCAGGAGGAAGAAGTACGTCGAAGGGGAGCCGGAGAGGAGCCACATGGGCCAGGGGCGCCCCACCAGTGGCANGCAGGGGTGGGGAAGTCGAGGACGCGGGCGTCGGGTCAGGACCTCCCGGCCCGATTCCGCCGGTGGGGAGGGAGCAGAGGACGCGGCGGACCTCCTAGTCCGCTTCGATATAACCGGGGCGTACCGGAATGACGGCGGCGAGCTCGGCAAGAGCGGCGGGAACGGAGGAGCTTGGGAGAGGAGAGAGGACGAGGCGAGGGAGCAGACAGTGGGGAAACGGGGTGAGGAGCAGGTGGGGGTCCTCGTGCCCTTGTCCACCGGGCGGCACGGCCACGAGGGATTGGGGCGGCGGCATGGGCACGGAGGAGGTGGCGGCATGGCGCTAGTGGCCATGGCCGCCACTGTGCGGGAAAAGGAATTTTCGCAAAAAATCCCCTGCCTCTATTTTCTGTAATTGCAAAGTGGTCTAGCAGCAATTTGTGGAATTTAAAAAGGGGCTCTTAAACATTTTTAGAAATTCTGGGAAAATTCACAGAAGCTTCCCAGAACATTCAGCACCTCCACAAAAATTGGTGCCCTAAAATAAATTATTTTGCACTATATTTGTTCATAGGGTTTGAATAAGGTCATTTTTGGTAAACTCCAATTTGGATTTAATTGGAGCACTTAAACAATTCCAAAAATAGTGAAAATATTCATGGGGGCTTCCAATATATTTATGAAGTTCCCCATGATTTTAGTTGAAATTTTTGGAATGTTTAACTTGGTTTCAAAATAGAATTTGAATTAACAAGATTTTTAATTCTCAAGTTTATTTCTTATTTGGCAAAACTTGGATTTTTGAGAATTGGTTCCATTATGTCAATTGGAACTTCCTAACAATTTGGAAGTCGAAGAACAAATTGGTTGACAAGTTAAGCATTTGGATTGGGTGTTTGGGAAGTTTGCTTCCCCATTCTAAATTGCTTGCATAGGTTGGTTGTTAGAATAGCAATTTCATATGGATGCCATGATGCAAACAATGATGCAAAGTGGATTTTTTTGGTATTTTCATTACATAGCTGGGGCTGTTACAATTCTACCCCCTTTACAGGAATCTCGTCCCGAGATTCTAGGCTTGAGTGAAGAAGGTGGGGTATTCCTGACGAAGGCTAGTTTCTCGCTCCCATGTGGCTTCTTCCTCGGAATGGTTAGACCATTGGATTTTGAGGAACTTGATGGTCTTGTTGCGGGTTTTCCTCTCCGCTTCTTACAAGATGCGGATAGGATGCTCGCGATAGGTCAAATCCTCTTGGATGTCCAACGCCTCATGATCAACCCCACGGATTGGATCCTTGAAGCAACGACGGAGTTGGGAGACATGGAATACATCATGCACATCCGGGAAGTTGGAGGGTAGCTCGAGTTGATATGAGATATCTCCTCGCTTGGCTAGGACGGTGAAAGGACCAACATAGTGAGGTGCCAACTTGCCCTTGATCCCGAAGCGACGAACGCCTCGGAGGGGAGAGACTCGAAGATAGGCTTTATCACCAATTTCATAGTGAACCTCTTGATGATGCCTGTCATAGTAGCTTTTCTGCCGTGATTGAGCAGCCTTGAGATTATCCTGAATAACACGGACTTTCTCCTCGGCCTCATTGATCACATCAGGACCAAAGAGTGGCCTCTCTCCGGTTTCAGACCAATTTAGAGGAGTCCTAGATTTCTGTCCATAAAGAACCTCAAGGGAGCCATTTGCAAACTGGCTTGGTAGCTGTTGTTGTAGGAGAACTCGGCGAGAGGGAGGTATTTTTCCCAACCCTTGCCGAAGGAGATGACACATGCCCGAAGCATGTCCTCAAGAATTTGGTTCACCCTTTCAGTTTGACCATCGGTTTGAGGATGATAGGCGGTGCTGAAGTTGAGGCGGGTTCCGAGAGCCGTTTGGAAACTTTGCCAAAATTTGGACACAAACAGGCTTCCACGGTCTGAGATGATCCGCAAAGGAATCCCATGCAAAGGAACAATCCGGGCCATATACAAGTCAGCAAGTTGGCTTGCTCGAACGTCGTCACGGACCGGAAGGAAGTGAGCGACCTTGGACAAACGGTCGATAATGACCCAGATGGCATTGTTGCCCTTTTGTGACTTTGGAAATCCAGTGATGAAATCCATACCTACTTCATCCCATTTCCACTCGGGAATGGCTATGGGGCGAAGAGTACCCGCTGGCCTTTGATGTTCAGCCTTCACTCAGCGACAGACGTCGCATTCAGCAACATACTCGGCGATCTCGCGCTTCATGCAAGACCACCAGAACTGTCGGCGAAGATCTTGATACATTTTGGTGCTACCCGGATGAATAGAGATGGGGGGATCATGAGCTTCAGAGAGAATCAACTCTTTTGGGTTCCCACTCTTGGGCACCACTAGACGGTCACCGAAGTAGACCACCCCATGATCATCAACAGAAAAACAGTCGGCCTTCCCATTTACTATTTTCTCTTTGATCTCAAGGATTTCAGCATCATTTTGCTGGGCGGCCTTGATTTCATCCACAAGGGTGGATTTGATCTCCAGGTTAGCTAGATATCCGGAAGGAACAACCTCCAGATTTAACCGAGCAAATTCCTCATGGAGAGCAGGTTGAGCCTTTTCAATCATGATTGTGTTGCAATAGGCCTTGCGACTCAGAGCATCGGCCACGACATTTGCCTTTCCGGGTTGATAATTGAGGGTCACATCATAGTCTTTGATTAATTCCAACCATCTTCTCTGTCTCAGGTTCAGATCCAGCTGGGTGAAGAGATAGTTCAGACTTTGATGATAAGAATAGATCTCGCAACGGTTGCCCAACAGGTAGGGCCTCCATTGCTTCAGAGCATGTACCACGACGGCAAGCTCTAGATCATGAGTTGGATAATTTTGATCATGTGGTTTGAGTTGACAAGAGTCATAGGCCACCACATGACCTTCTTGCATCAAAACACAACCCAAACCTTGGAGTGACGCATCACAATAGACGACAAAGTATTTGTCGGTGTCAGGAAGGACAAGCACCGGAGTGGTGGTGAGCTTGACCTTGAGGGTTTGGAAACTCTCTTCAGCCTTGTCTGACCACACAAACTGTTTGTTTTTCTTGAGGAGGTCAGTCAGTGCCTTGGCTATTTTGGAAAAGCCCTCGATGAATCGGCGGTAATAACCCGCCAATCCAAGGAAGCTTCGGATATCTTTGACGGACTTGGGAGTTGGCCAATCCAGGATTGCCTGAATCTTGTCAGGTATCACCGCTACTCCAGCAGCTGACACCACGTGACCGAGAAAAATGAGCACTTTTAGCCAAAACTCACACTTAGAGAACTTGGCATAGAGGCGGTGATCTCGAAGCTTGGTCAAGACTAGTCGAAGATGCTCAGCATGTTCTTCTTCGGTTTTGGAGTAGACAAGGATGTCATCGATGTAAATGATGACAAACTTGTCAAGGTACTCGTGGAAGATGGAGTTCATCAGCCTCATGAATATAGACGGAGCATTGGTGAGACCGAAGGACATGACGGTGTACTCATATAACCCATAGCAGGTAGTGAAAGTCGTCTTTGGAATATCCTCCTTTCGGATTTTTATCTGATGGTAGCCTGACCTCAGATCCATCTTGGAGAATACCATTGCACTAGCTAGTTGATCGAATAGGTAAATTATTCAAGGAATGGGGTACTTGTTCTTGATGGTCACCGCATTCAAAGGGCGGTAATCAACAACCAGCCGAGGAACATTAGTATCCCTCTTCTTGACAAAGATGACCGGGCAGCCCCAAGGTGAGCTACTCGGCCGGATGAATTCTTTTTCTAGCAGCTCATCAAGTTGCTTCTTTAGTTCAGTTAGCTCTTCCGTTGGCATGCGGTAGGGCCTTTTGGAAATTGGGGCGGTTCCCGGAACCAACTCAATCACAAACTCCACGCTGCGATCAGGTGGCATGCCAGGCAATTCCTCCGGAAACACATCGGGGAATTCACACACCACTACAACTTCATGCATTTCAGAAGGGGTGGTTCCTTCCAGGAATCATAGACTGATCTCTGGAGAGAGAGGAGTGGCTGCGGACGGAGTTGCAGAAGTTGGGGACCAGTATCGCACTTCCCCATAGCTTGGGTGGATCACTGTGATAGTCTTGGCAGCACAATCCAGGTTGGCCTGATATTTGACTAGCCAATCCATACCTAGAATAACATCGATTCCCTCTGACTTCAGGGCTATCAATGAGAATGGAAAGGGTATTGACCCGACGGAAATCTGAACCTTAGGAGCTATCCAATTTGTGTGCCAACTAGAGCCTGGGGTCTTGACCACTAGCGGGGAGTCCATATTTGAAAATGGTATTTGATGGTTGTGTGCATATGATATGGATATGAATGAATGCGATGCTCCAGAATCAAATAAGACTGAAGCTGGATATGCATTGATTCGAAGCGTACCCATGAGAACTCCGGGGTCCTGATGCATGTAAAATGCATACATGAACTTTGCACTATAATACTTATATTCCATTCATATTTGCATCATATAAGGGGTATATTACTGTTATTTAATGATTTTTGGTAATTAATAATGATTTCCCCTTTTTATGGAATTAATCCTGCATTGGCAGAAAACCCCTATTTCTTTCCTTATTTATTTCAGGACCTTAACGACGTCATAATGAGCTGAAAATTTACGGGGATCATTATTTTGGAAGGAGGAAGACCTAGGAGCGAAAGAAGCAAGCGAACGGAGGCCGGAGGGGCAAAAGAGGGTGCCCCACGTGGCCTGGTACTATAGCCGCGTGGGCCCACCTCTTTTGGCCCTCGTGGCCCCGTTTGCGTCGATCCTTCGCCCTGAAGCATCCTCGTGACCTAAAAACGCCTATAAAAATAGTCCCCTGACGTTTTCCAGAGGGAGACGGCGGAGAAACGCAAAAACAGAAACAGAGAGGCAGAGGGCTGCTGCCGGAGAAGATCGGCGGGGGGAAACGCCGCCGGAATCCACCTCCGAAGGGCTCCACCCCCCTCCGGCGTGTTCATCATCAACTTCTACAGCAAGATCATCTCATCTCCACCATCTCCATGATGAGGAGGGAGTAGTCCCTCATCGGGGCTGAGGGCTCATGCCGGTAGCTATGTGGTTTATCTCTCTCTCTCCTATGGTGTGATCTTTATGTGATCATGAGCTTTGTAATCTAGTTGAATCCATAGATGTTACTCTTCATCATCTTATGAATTATGCTACTCAAGTGGTTTTATTGATGTGATTTCTGGAGTCACCTTTGTCCCATGGTGTGAAGTTGATAGTGTGTGCACCGTGTGTGGCTCTTAGGCTAAAGATTACATGAATACTTATCATGAGTTATTATTTGTGTTGGATGTCTCTATGATATTGTGGTGTTTGTTAGTACTATCTTTGGATGCATATAGAGACCGCATGAAGTGTCCATAGATGTGGAATACGAACTTTAAGGTGTGCTTTTTGTAGCCCTACACATTGGATTGGTGTTCTTTATCCAACCAGAAATTAATTCAGAGTAGCATAATGAGGAGGAAATATTTATGTATTCAATTATATTATTATTGTTGAGAGTGTCCACTAGTGAAAGTATGATCCCTAGGCCTTATTTCCAAGCACCGTTTACACCTTTGTCTTGTCCTCTTGCATTGAAGAGGATTGGGACACTTTCACATTCTTGTTTTGTTACATTAAACTTCCTTCCATTAAATCAACCATCTTGTTCTTTAAACTTGTTTAGTGCATAATCAACTAAAACTTGTGACACTTTAGTTGTGGGAATAGATAGCTTTTCCTTCTTGCTCCTGCGGATCGATACCCTACTTCCACATTGAGAGGTGCTACAGTGATCCCCTGCTCTTGGGGGTTATCAAGTACTTTTCTGGCGCTGTTGCCGGGGAGCGTAGCGCTTAAGTTTCTATTCTTGTTTGCACTAGATATTTATTTTCAGTTTTGCATATACTCTAGTTTACTTTCAGTTTTGCATTTAGTTTAGTTTTACTTTCAGTTTTGCATTTATCAAAAACCCCAAAAAAATGGAAAACTATTATAAAAATGCCATGATAGCTGCTGAATTTAGAGAATCTTTTGAAGGGAAAAGATTAAAAACCATCATGAGGTATCTAAATGAAATTGCTAGTAAACTGCTTAATTGTCATAAGGAAGAAACTTGTTGCTCTGAATACTGTAGACACTTTGAATTCCAATGCCCTTCCAATAAAGTTGAACCTGTTATTGCAACTTATCATACAGGGATTTATGCTCACTTAGGGATGGCAGAAGTAGAGCAATTTGTTATTTTTGTGGCAGCCTATGAATTAAACACCTTCATTGATGAACATGAAACCTGTCCTATAGCTTCTCAATCTAAAAATATGATTGCCTTTATCCTTAATATCTGCATAGATGAATTTGATGAAAATATCTATGTTGTTGACACAAGGAAGAGATTTTCCCAAGGAAGATCTAATGTTTTGCAGGAAGAAGATGATGAAAACATAAGCTTGGAAGAGGAAGTATGTGAAGAAGAGGATAAAAGCCTAAGCTTGGGGATGTCCATGCAGCCCCAAGAAGAAGATAATGAAGAGCAAAAGGATGAAGAAATTGATGAACAACTAGAGAATGAAGAGAAGGAACTTCCACCTTCACCACATATGGATGAGGGTAACACTCAAGATTTTGCTAATGATAAACTTTGATTTTATGATCCTGATGATGAGGAAGAATATGAACCTATGCCTAATGAGAACATTATTGATAATGATTTTAAAAATGATGAAGAATATGATTTAGACATGCTATATGATAATGCTTTAGATGATGGTCCTATGCTTATTGATAATCCTCCATGTTTAGTTGTTACTACTTTATGTGAGGATAAAAATGATATACTTGCTGCTTGTGATGATACTCTCACTCATGAGAGTCCAACTTTATTTCTGAACTCCCCTATTCACACCTTGGAGGAGAAATTTGCTTATATTGAGAAATACTTATGTGGTTTGCAATTATCTTTAGTTCCAAATATTTGTTGCAACCATGATATTAAACCGTATATTGATCTTAATAATTATTTTGAAAGAGGGAAACATGTCTCTAAATATCTCAATAATACTATGTTTACTCTCTTTATGTTGAAGGTTTTAATGTCGCACTTGCTTTACCTTCCTATGCTAATTACTATATGCTTCATTGATTTATTTTCTTACAAGATCCCAATGCATAAGAAGTGGGTTATATTTAAATGTGTTTCATATTTTTCTCTTTATGCTCATCTTTGTGTTTTAATTCTTATTCCTATGTGAGCATCACTAAAACTATCATGGCTGTCCAGGAAACAGATTCCTAAGCTTCACTGCGAAAAATGTTAAAAATCACAGAAAAGGAATTTCTACCTGAAATTTTACGAATGCAATTTTCAGCTATTAATACACATTTCATTAGTTCAAAGTTTTCTGATCTGAGCAACGTAAGTGCCTCTGAAAATTCACTCTTTATGGGCTGTCCAGTTTTGACAGATTCTGTCTTTATTTTGCATTACTCGCATTACTTGTGTTTTGTGTGGTTCTATTGATCGAAGAGCAATGCACAACCATAGTAATATTAGCTAATGTTTAGAATCAACTCATGATATGTCTTTACTGTACCTATGGAGATTTAATTTATGGAGACACTAACCCCTCTAATCAAGTTTTATGATGAGTTATGTGTGAAGAGAACTTTCCAGTGGAAGAGTTGAGTGACATAAACAAAGATCAAGAGGGACAAACACTCAAGCTTGGGGATGTTACCCCTAGGCTCACCCTACATATATCAAGTAAGTACAAGAATTTAAGCTTGGGGATGCCAAGCCACCTCACTCCAACCATCTTGATACCAAGTAAGTAAGCCTAGCTATATGGCTATAAAGATAGCGCTTTACGGGAGGCAACCTGGTTGTTTTTACTTTTGATTTTCTTTTTGTCCTCTTGCTGTAACAAGAGAATGTTTTCTTAGCTTAGTTTCTGGAATTTTTAATAAAGTGCCAAGTTTTACCCATTTTGGTTTGACAAGTTGCTATTTGCATACGGAGATCTCATTCCAGCACAAGTCTGTGCATGGTTTGATTTTTAGTTCTTATTCTGTAACTCGATTGAGCTGATATTTTTACTGTAACTGTAACTTTTCATCCTATGTATGCCTGATTTGTTCAGAATTTTTAGACGAGTTTAAGTAGGACAGAAAAATATGTTTTGATGCTGCTGTTTCTCTGGACAGATTCTGTCCCATATTGTTTTATGCATAGTTTGAACTTTTGAGTTGAATCTTTTTGATCCAATTGAGTTTATGAGTAGGCATACAACATTATACACTATATGAACATTCATAAGTATTTTAGTCCATGGATTATAAGCAGCAAGTAATGCATTTGTCTATCACTACTAATGTCACCCCACAGAAAAGAAATGGGAAAAACAGTGTTTTGAAGTTTTTTCATAGGGATTAGAGGAGATGCACCAAGAGCTATCCAAGGATGGTGAAATCCACATGCTTGGGGATGTGAAGACAACCCCACTGGACCTACACACTCTCGGTTTGCACACGTCTAACTTCTGTTTTTCTATCAATGCACTTTATCGCATGAACTTGGAGCGTCTTTTATTTGTTTTTTGTTTTGATTTGATTTTTGTTTTGAGACCACCACTATCATTTATATATGAAAGATCTACTGGAAATATAGGTTGAAATATCTTGCATGCTTTTATTGTGTTGGGAAAAGGGATATCTAAGTTGATTTTTAATGACACATATAGTTGCATGATTCATGAGCTTCTTTATGAGTACTAATTTGCAAATGCTTTATCATGAGCTATCTTTTATTCATGTTTTGACGCTGTATGTTATTTCACCTTGTTTGACATGAATTATTTAGTTCTATGGACACTCATGCATGCATCTAGATGGTCATCTTTCTCCCTTTTGCTAGCCCAAAAATTCCAACAAGTAAAAACTTGTTTCCAACACCTTCAACCAAAGTTTTTCCAGTGAGTCCACCATATCTACCTATTAACTTCATGCTATTCCAAGTATATTTATCATGTTATTTGTGTTATCTATGCCTCTAAATGAAAATGATTATGTTATTTATTGTAATGGGAAAAGTTGGTTAAAAGCTCTCGCGAACTTGATGCACACTTTACTTTAATTGCATTTAATAAACATGAACCATTGTGATTAATATTATGATGATAGTGGCTTGATAAATGTTTAAGGTTGGGAGTTAGCCCATATGTGTTGTCACATGCTAAGCTTTCAACATGTTCCATCATTTATTTAGTTGATATCATGTACTTTTGTTTATGGATGCCTATCATGGTGAAATAATGTGGATATAGAGTAAGTTTAAATGAGTTTGTATAAATGGTTAGAGAGAAACCTGGGCCGCTAATCTAAGCCTTGCATCATTCATGGTGGAAATTTACTTACATGCTATTTTGAACTTTCTGTGATACACCCTACAATAAAAAGCTATATCAAGTGGTAAATAAAAAGGGTGTTGAGGTTGTTCATTATGTTTGTTTGTCTTGTTGTTTTGATGTGGGCTTGATCCATATCATGGGACAAGAGGTACCCCAGTTGAGGCTCTTGATGATACCATTATTACTTACAATGATAGATAACTTAAACTTGCTTTGTTTCCCAAGTTGAGTAATCATGGTGTAGGTACTTGTATTCAAGGGGCATGAGACATCTAACCTTTACTTTATCAAGGCCACTACTCATATTTGCTTTCACATTAAACTTTAATCATTCAAGATGCTATGATAGGGGAATGAGAGCTTGACACCAAGTATTACCATTGCAATCAATAACTTAAGTAGAATAGTTTGGAGGATAGATGAAACTTATGCATGATTGACCTCTACTCAGTTATACATCTTTTCCAAAGTGTCCACCTTTTATATTCAGATTTTCATCTACACTCTATGGACCACAAGTATGCAAAAGTAAGAACGTCCATATTACTATATTTTATGTTACACTTTGTGAACTATCATTGAACATCCTTGCATTGAATACTTGATATCACTTTATAAACTGTTTGCATATTGCTACTTCTTTGAATAATGAATCATTTGACTTTATGTAGCAGTAGCAATCATCTTTTATATGCATGTTGTTATTATATTGCAAAGTTCATGTTAGTTTTATCACTTTCATACTCGAGGACGAGCATGAGTTAAGCTTGGGGATGTTGATGCATGTAAAATGCATACATGAACTTTGCACTATAATACTTATATTCCATTCATATTTGCATCATATAAGGGGTATAATACTGTTATTTAATGATTTTTGGTAATTAATAATGATTTCCCCTTTTTATGGAATTAATCCTGCATTGGCAGAAAACCCCTATTTCTTTCCTTATTTATTTCAGGACCTTAACGACGTCATAATGAGCTAAAAATTTATGGGGATCATTATTTTGGAAGGAGGAAGACCTAGGAGAGAAATAAGCAAGTGAACGGAGGCCGGAGGGGCAAAAGAGGGTGCCCCACGCAGCCTGGTACTGTAGCCGCGTGGGCCCACCTCTTTTGGCCCTCGTGGCCCCGTTTGCGTCGATCCTTCGCCCTGAAGCATCCTCGTGACCTAAAAACGCCTATAAAAATAGTCCCCCGACGTTTTCCAGAGGGAGGCGGCGGAGAAACGCAAAACCAGAAATAGAGAGGCAGAGGGCTGCCGCCGGAGAAGATCGGAGGGGGGAAACGCCGCCGGAATCCACCTCCGGAGGGCTCCACCCCCCTCCGGCGTGTTCATCATCAACTTCTACAGCAAGATCATCTCATCTCCACCATCTCCATGATGAGGAGGGAGTAGTCCCTCATCGGGGCTGAGGGCTCATGCCGGTAGCTATGTGGTTTATCTCTCTATCCCATGGTGTGATCTTTATGTGATCATGAGCTTTGTAATCTAGTTGAATCCATAGATGTTACTCTTCATCATCTTATGAATTATGCTACTCAAGTGGTTTTATTGATGTGATTTCTGGAGTCACCTTTGTCCCATGGTGTGAAGTTGACAGTGTGTGCACCGTGTGTGGCTCTTAGGCTAAAGATTACATGAATACTTATCATGAGTTATTATTTGTGTTGGATGTCTCTATGATATTGTGGTGTTTGTTAGTACTATCTTTGGATGCATATAGTGACCGCATGAAGTGTCCATAGATGTGGAATACGAACTTTAAGGTGTGCTTTTTGTAGCCCTACACATTGGATTGGTGTTCTTTATCCAACCAGAAATTAATTCAGAGTAGCATAATGAGGAGGAAATATTTATGTATTCAATTATATTATTATTGTTGAGAGTGTCCACTAGTGAAAGTATGATCCCTAGGCCCTATTTGCAAGCACCGTTTACACCTTTGTCTTGTCCTCTTGCATTGAAGAGGATTGGGACACTTTCACATTCTTGTTTTGTTACATTAAACTTCCTTCCATTAAATCAACCATCTTGTTCTTTAAACTTGTTTAGTGCATAATCAACTAAAACTTGTGACACTTTAGTTGTAGGGAATAGATAGATTTTCCTTCTTGCTCCTGCGGATCGATACCCTACTTCCACATTGAGAGGTGCTACAGTGATCCCCTGCTCTTGTGGGTTATCAGGTCCTCTTCGACTCCTTCAACCGAGACGTGGTTCAGGCGGCCACGGCTGACGGTCATGGCCTTGGCGGCTGGGGTAGAGGGTGCTGGTGCAGGTGCTGCGGTAGCCGGTGCCTTCTGGGGACACTCCCGGGAGTAGTGCCCCGGCTGGCCACAAGCGAAGCAAGTGAGCCTCGGTGGTGGTGGAGGCAGCTGAGGGCGGAAACCACTCCCAGCCGCACCCAAGGTCGAGGTAGCTGGGCGAGGCGGAGGTGGCCTGAACCCTGAAGGCCTTGGCGCGAAGGGTGCACGAGGCACGGCGCTGAAGGGCACAAAGACCCTGCGCTTCTTGCCCTCAGAGGAAGAGGAACTCTGGTTGTCGGTGGGAGCTGGCCTCTTGGAAGCCTCCAGCTCCTTCCTACCCTGCTCCATAGTGAGAGCCTGGTTGTAGAGCTCCTGATAGGACTGGAACTTGAAGGGTAGGAGCTCGTATCGGAGACGAGGTGCGAGCCCCTTGCGGAAAAGGTATTGCTTGTCCTCGTCATTTGTCACGTCCCAAGGGGCGTAACGAGAGAGGTGGTTGAACTCACGCCCATAGGACTGGACGTCCATGCGTCCCTGGGTCAAGTCCAGGAACTCCCTCCTCTTGAGGTCCATGACGGGCTTGGGGATGTACGCCGCACGGAAAGCGGCGCGGAAATCCGCCCAAGTGAAGACATGGCCCGCGTCAAACATTGACATGTGGCTCTCCCACCAGGAGCCGGCGGCTCCATTCAGCAGGTAGGTGGCGAAGTTGACTTGTTCCGCCACCGGAACGTGTAGAGCGGCAAACTTGCGCTCAAGAGCCCGGAGCCAATCATCCGCATCAAGCGGCTCCTTAGCTTCGGTGAAGGTAGGAGGTTGGGACCGCAAAAACTCGGTGAGAGTGTTGTAGTCGTTGTTCCTCCTGGCCCCTTGCTGCACCAGCTGCTCGAGCAGACGCTCATTTCGCAGCCGGTTCTCCTCGATGGCCATCAGGACCTCCGCCATTGAGGGTGGCGGCGGTGCATCAGGGTCACCGGGGTTACCACGACGGGTGGGAGCCATTCTGAAGAGTTGGAACAAGGACATAGTTAGTAATCAACTCTGAACAATTAGGATAGATCATTTGAGTCCTTGCAGATATGGAGAATTAGATAACTCAAGCACAAAAAAGATTTAGTCAACCACGGTGACATCACGTCATCGCGGCGATAGCAAACGGATACAACGGACTCGAGACATAACTGGACGGTGAGAACCCAAACCCCGAGAACCTAAACTTTGACACCAAGCTTAAAACAAATAGAGATAAGAATCAGAGTAGAGCGAGTTGGATGAGGAGTAAAAAGAATCCTAAGAAGGTTTTCACAACTCATTTTTAGGTTATAAATAATTTTCAACTAGACTCGACATCGACCAATAGAAAGGGTTTCCTACAGGCAGTCCTGCTCTGATACCAACTTGTAGCGCCCCAACCCCAGAACTATACAGTGAAGCTTTGTGCAACCGGTCATGCTACACAATCGAAGGTTACTGGGTTTACCAATCCCAGGCCAAAACCTTTGGCAGGTGTGCTCAGAATGGATCATCGGCACACAACACCTCGATCATGCCATAAGCTCAGACATAGCTATCATGTATAGTTAAGAGATCAAGACTTGTGGAACAACTGGCACATCACAGACTCTACGACACAAAGATTCATATAGCAACTCATATATGAGAAAGATACAAATATTACACACAAAAGGGATCACAGATCCATCAGTACATCAAGAGGAAGCGAGGTAGTGTTGTCTAACAACAAGATGCAAATTATGGCCTAAGAGGCCTACAGATAAAAATAAACCCCAAGCCATCTTGTTTCATGGTCCCAAGCTGCCACCTGGGAACCCCAAACTATTCGTCGACGTCCACGAAGAACCCACCTAGCTGCTCGGTGTCGTCCTCCTCTGAAACAAATTCATAAAGGCAGTAAAGAGAGACTGAGTACGACGTACTCGCAAGTTTAGTAGGGCGATATAGGCCCAATGCTGACGGAGGCTCTAAAGCTGTATATGTAGTTGTTTTGCATAAAGCTATATTTTCATTTAAAAGATATAAAAAGACCCATGGCATCGACTACTCTGAATATTTTCTGAAAAAGGGATAAGAGAGTAACATTTTCGTTCGGTTCTCGTCGAACCAAGTAGTACCAAGAATCATCACTCGTCACCACCAAAGGCACCCCCTCGAATCACCCTCGAGGAAATAAACCTTTATCACACGTTGATTATGCAACCTTTAGCTGCCATATCAATTAAGTTAAGGTTCTCTATGATCTTATCGTCTATTCCCAAGTCATCCATAACCACGGACACGGCTTTTCGAAAATATTAAACCCTGCAGGGGTGTACTAATTTACCCATTGGTACCGTCCGGCTCGCCTAATTAGCTCTCTTCCGGGGAAAGCTGGCAAGTGGGCGCGGTTAAACCTTTACCTTGCATGAGACTATCCAAGAGTCATCTGTGGCGACAGGACAAGTTTACCCAGCCTATTTCAGCCCCTGCCCCACCGCCACGTCCTAGACACCACCATCCTCACCATTTCTTTTTCCGCTCACACACGCGCAAATGGAAATAGCAAACTAGAGGACCCTTGGATACGCCCGCACTAGTTATTCAGTTAGTAAGGAGCCCATACTCCCACCAATGGAAGCACGCTCGTCTTGGTTCAAGAGGTAAAGAACTCGCACCTAGGGGCAAGAATGAGACAAAACACCATCCCCGATGGCAACTCATCCAAGCCTTCTTAGCATTTTAATTAAGCATCACCATTAACCACCATGCCCGCATCATTCCATCAACATAAACAATTATGGAATTAAACATCGGACATAACTAGTAATTGACTAAGCATGGCTAAGCATAGCTAAGCATATAAACAACAATTATATTTTGTATCCGGCCAACACATCACACCTAGGGTTCATAGGAGGGGGAACATGTATTGGTTCGGGGAAAAACATGCATACATAGGATTATCTAGCATTGACCAAAATTGTCATTGGAATCGCATGCAATATTATGGTGGATAAAATAAGTTTATAAACAATAGGATGCTAGATGCCAAGAAGGTTAGGTTATCTCTTGCCTTGCTGCCGGGGCGTGTAGTACGGCTCGTCGAGATAGGTCGGGGTGACCTCAACTCCGGAATCTATCGATACCCAAAATAATACAAAAGAACAAATAAATCACACGAACACAAGGTGCAATGCTCAATCCCATGATGACATGTCAAATTGATGCAAAGATCCCATCATATAAATTAAATAGCAAAATTAAATGGGGAGCCAAGTAATTAGTGCAATTATTGGAAACAACCCCATATTTAACTTAATGACTACATTATGTATATATTATTACATTATTATAGAAGTGGCTCAAATATGCATGATCATGATATGATTGGATAGGGTTTGTTCTTCCGATCATTTTGGTACCTCATTTGTGAATTTCCAATTATCGATGATTAAATAGCGAATTGAATAATTATTTGAATTTAATTCATTTAACTATTTAAAGAAAAACATCAATAAATACTTGTGATCATGAGTTGATATTACCCTGATTTGATAGCATTTGAAACACTGATCATTTTGATATTTTATTCATAATTTTTGGTTAAATATTTATCGAATTATGATTTTCCAAAATTAGGTATTATTTATACCATTTTAGGAATTCTTAATTAAACCAATAGAATATAAGTTCAAAAGAAAGTCACAATGATTCCATCTGGTAGAGTTTGTTTTCCTGAACATTTTGAAATTTGATTTGTCGAATTTGAAGAATTATTCAAACAGTTATCGATTATTTAAATTTGTTTCAAAAATCTAAAAAGGGGAAAACAATTCCCAGACAGGCCGGCCTCAAGCCGGCCAGGCCGGGCTGCAGGCTGGGCACCAGCCCGAAGGTATCGGCCTTTGGCCGGCCTAGGCTGGGCTAGGAGGTCGGGGAGGGGGGGTGGCCGAAGCCACCGGCCCAAGCTGAGCCTAGGCCGGGAGCAGGGCCGGGCTCCTGCCCGAGCCAACCGGCCTCCTAGCCGGACAGGCCGGGGTCCAGGCCGGGGCACGGGGGCGTGTGGAGCGGCGGTGACCGCCGGCTAATCGACGGCGAAGGAGGGATAGGGGGGAAGCGGGAGAGGGCAGAAACGGACGGGGGGCTCACCCGTGAAGCGTGGGGTGGCTAGGCGCGGCCGGGAACGACCATCGCGGCCGGAATCCGGCGAGGACAAGAGCGGCGAGTGGCGGCAGGGGTTGGGGAAGTCGAGGACGCGGGCGTCGGGTCAGGACCTCCCGGCCCGATTCCGTCGGTGGGGAGGGAGCAGAGGACGCGGCGGACCTCCTTGTCCACTTCGATCTAACCGGGGCGTACCGGAATGACGGCGGCGAGCTCGGCAAGAATGGCGGGAACAGAGGAGCTCGGGAGAGGAGAGAGGACGAGGCGAGGGAGCAGACAGTGGGGAAACGGGGTGAGGAGCAGGTGGGGGTCCTCGTGCAGTTGTCCAGCGGGCGGCACGGCCACGAGGGAGTGGGGCGGCGGCATGGGTGCGGAGGAGGTGGCGGCATGGCGCCAGTGGCCATGGCCGCCAATGTGCGGGAAAAGGAATTTTCGCAAAAAACCCCTGCCTCTATTTTCTGTAATTGCAAAGTGGTCCAGCAGCAATTTGTGGAATTTAAAAAGGGGCTCTTAAACATTTTTAAAAATTCTGGGAAAATTCACAAAAGCTTCCCAGAACATTCAGCACCTCCACAAAAATTGGTGCCCTAAAATAAATTGTTTTGCAATATATTTGTTCATAGGGTTTGAATAAGGTCATTTTTGATAAACTCTAATTTGGATTTAATTGGAGCACTTAAACAATTCCAAAAATAGTGAAAATATTCATGGGGGCTTCCAATATATTTATGAAGCTCCCCATGATTTTAGTTTGAATTTTTGGAATGTTTAACTTGGTTTCAAAAATAGAATTTTAATTAACAAGATTTTGAATTCTCAAGTTTATTTCTTATTTGGCAAAACTTGGATTTTTGAGAATTGGTTCCATTATGTCAATTGGAACTTCCTAAAAATTTGGAAGTCCAAGAACAAATTGGTTGACAAGTTAAGCATTTGGATTGGGTGTTTGGGAAGTTTGCTTCCCCATTCTAAATTGCTTGCATAGGTTGGTTGTTAGAATAGCAATTTCATATGAATGCCATGATGCAAACAATGATGCAAAAGTGGAATTTTTTTGGTATTTTTCATTACATAGCTGGGGTTGCTACAGGTCGCGAATAGGAAGAGCCGCCCCAATACGCGGAAGCTCACCCGGACGGCTCTCATAGAGCCCGTCCGGGCGCACATCCGAACGATCTATTGGCGTTGCGAATAGAGATGCTCTGAAACACGTCGTGCTTGGGTCTCGGGTATTTGGAGCAGAGAACAGAAAATATGAATGTTTGAATCTGTGACCCCAAGTACTAGTACCGTATGTGTGAAGAAGCATGTACGAGACCCCAAGTACTAGTACCGTATGTGTGAAGAAGCATGTACGAGAGAGGATGGGGTAGAGACGAGGAGCTCCCACCGCTGCTTGGGGAGATGCGCGACACAGTAATTTGGTTGAGAGAGAGGAAGAAAACCGGCCGCACGGGATCGTTGTGCTAATGCGTTGCCTAGGGACGTACTCTAAGAATCGTAGTCAAGCTAACATACGGCTCCAGTCCCACTCCTCCTTAATTAAGTGGACAAGTCTGCAATTTGCTTACGTGGCAGTACTAAGATACGATCCTAGTTGGAGCGTTATGGACCGTGTTGCTGGTAAGAGCATGTCTAATAGACCCCCTATTTTTCTGCCCCGTAAAACGCGAGTAGAGGGCCCTGTATTCACTTTTCACCGGCCGAAAACTCGTCCGAGCTAGCAGACCCCGTATTCTTAAACTGGAAAAGAGAATATTCGTAGAATATGCCAAGTTGGCCTTTTTTTTTCTTTCTTTCCTTTCTTCTTCTTCTCTTCTTCCAACCAACGCATCACGATGCTCCAACCAGCGCCGGCCTCCCCCGCCGCCCGCCGTCTCACCGGCCTGGCCGGCGCGCCGCCGCCCCGCCCTGCCCTGGCCCCTCGCCGTCCTGGCCCCGCGCCGCCCCTCGCCGCCCTGGCCCCGCGCCGCCCTGGCCCCGCGCCGCCCCTCGCCGCCGCGCCCCGCCTCGGCCCGGCCTCGCCCAGCGCTGCCGCGCCCCGCCTCGGCTCGGCCTCGCCCAGCGCTGCCGCGCCCCGCCTCGGCTCGGCCTCGCCCCGCGCCGCCGCGCCCCACCTCGGCCCGGCCCGCGCCGCGCCGCCCTCGCCCCACGCCGCCCCGACCTCGCCCCGCGCCGCCCCAGCCCGACCTGCCCGTGCCGACCTCGCCCCGCGCCGCCCCGGCCCACGCGCCTCTGCACTGGCCCCCGCGCCGTTCCTGTACCGCGTGCCGCCGCCCCGTCCTCAGCTCGCCGGAATTTGGCCGGATTCCGGCGAAGTGAATCGCGGAAGCAGTTGAAATTTCTGAAGTTTCAGCCCGCCACGAGTGGGGGGTTGGCCCTGTATTCACCCTCCCACCCCGCACAAGTAGGGGGCGAAGAGCCGCCCCGTAGCCAAAACTGAAAAAATTCGACACGGGGTGCCGATTTACGGGGTCTGCTAGACGGCCGGGTAGAGCTCTACCCCGTATATCGGCGGTTATTTTACGGGGTTGGGCCTTTTAAGGGGTCTGTTAGACATGCTCTAACAAGCATAATTGCTTTTTCTAAAACAAGAAAAGGGTCCAGAAGGACCAAGGAGCCTCATTAATATAGCGGTGGGTACAAAATGACTGAAAATAGGAAGTTTAATACAAATACAGCGAAAAAACATCATTATGGTCCTCTTTTTGTTAAAAGGGACCCCATAAGACACATAAGAAAAGAGATCTGGTCCTTCTCCACCACTGCTGCATGTGAACCATGAAGCATAGCTACAAACCTTACCGCCAACGACAACATCACTTGGGCGGGGCAAATATGAGGGCGCTGAAATCGAAGATCCTCCAAGGCATGCCGGCCAGGAGGAAAGTCGAGGCTAAGGTGCCCAAGGCACCAATGATGGAGTGGCCTCGTCGAGCGAAAAATAATGGTGGCGAAGATCGCCACCATTGATGAATTTCGTATAGCGAAGCTTTGAGAAGTTACCAAGGAGTTCCAGATCTTGTTGTCCCCACCATTCTTACGGGTCTGGCCGAAACATCACAAAGTGAGTGAATCAAACCGGCATTAGTGGTGCTTCATCTCCTCCACCCCACCGTCCCATCTCTACAAATTGAGCATACACTAGTGGAAAATAGCCTATAGGTAAGGTGCTTACTGATGGCCTTGAACTTAACTTAGGTTGAGACTCCAAGCGCAGAGTGTGTAGTATAGGAAAGACGGTTTCCCCACGAGGGGTGACTCGAGGGTTTAATATCGAACTCTCGGAGAATCAGCAGTGAAAGATTTATCTTTTTATCCTTCGCTTGAAAATATGCAAAACAAAGTAAATTGTTTTGTGCCCTCAACCTCACCAAGTGGTTGTCAAGCACAAGGTGTGAGAATGATATGAAAATATAACAAATGCAAAACAAGAAATAAATATGCAATGATGATAAATAAATATGCAAGGATGGTGGAAACCATGATGGATGATATTTTTGGGTTTTGTATTGTGAATGCAAGATATAAAAGTTTTTTTTGTATTTTCGGATTTTTAAATGGCAGAAAATGGAAAATGCTTATAAGTTGTTGGAAAGGTGTTTCTTATGATTAAAAATGGCCCGGGGTTCATGGTTTCACAAATGCACTCTCTCTTTAATAAAGTGGTAGATAATGGAATACTAGAATTGACATATGAGATTGCAACAAAAAGGTTTTATGACAAGTTACTAATTATATGGTCATCACGTCCTAACATAGAGATCTTTTGTTTATTAATCTCTCTTATACTCCACCAAGATGTGAACTAAATCTTAGCACCTCAATAATTAAGATAAATCAGAGTATAGCTTTAAGTCTTATGACATGAAGTTAAAATAAGAACATGCTAGATCTAGTTATGGAGAAGTGGCAGTGGTCACACCCACACCTCCGGTAGCATGGTATTTTTCTTTATTCCTAGTGAGGCAACAAAGTAAGGTAAAAATACCCAAGTGGATCGCGGAACTTCTCTCACTTTCACCGTACTAGCCACCCTCTCATTACTCCAACTAATGCACATGTTCCCCCACACACGCTCTCATAAACATGCTTGATCAAAACAAGTAGACAAGAACGAGGTACATAATATGCATCTACTTTCATAACTGAAACAAAACAATTGCAATCTCAAACATATATTAACTCATAAAGAGATCCACCACAAAGGTATTACATAGATGACCGTAATCATGTTCGGCAGCTCATACGGTTCTAATTAGTGAAGCTCAAGAGAGTGGAGAGATCCATAAGTTACTTCCACAAACCCATAGTCCAGGGGTGGACTACTCCCTCTTCATCATGGAGATGGTGGAGATGTCGTTGGGGGAGATGGAGACCATGCCAACAGCGCTCTGCCAGAGTTTTCCCCCTCCAATCTGCAGCTCCAGATCTCTGTTTCGGTGTTTCTGTGTTTTCGGCCGCCTCCCTTCCGAAGGGCGTCGGGGACTATTTTTATAGTCGGTTTTAGGTCAAGACGAAGGTTCTGGAGAAAAGATCGACGGCAACCGAGCCTCGAGGCCCCGGATGGTGGGTCCCATGCGGCAAAGGAATCTGGCTGCGTGGGCCACCCTCTTCTGGCCCTCGGGCCTCCGTTTGTTCGCTTGCTTCGCTCCTACGCTTTGTTCCTTCCAAAAACTGATGCTCGTAAATTTTCAGGTCATTTGGATGTCGTTTGGGTCCCTGAAACATCAAAATATAGAAAATAAGGTTTTCTGCCAGTGCAGGTTTAATTCCAGAAAAATAGTAAAACTATGAAATCTTCCCAAAATCATTATAAAACAATGATATAAACCTTATATGATGCAAATATGAGTATTATAATGCAAAGTTCATGTAGGCATTTTACATGCATCACTTACCTGTGTCGCATCAGCCACCCGTGCGCCACTGCTAACTTACTAGTGGCGCATCTGGCCTCATGCGTCACTGGTAAGCACCTTACCTGTGGCGCATCTACCGTCGAATGCGCCACTGGTAAGTTCTGCCCCGAGGGCTACAGAACAACCGATGTTACCACTGGCGCATGTGTCACAGGTGCGCCACTGGTAAGGGAGGTACCAGTGGCGCATGGGGCACAAGTGCGCCACTGCTAATTTTCTGCACTTTGTGCTCACATGCACCTCCCCCCCCCCCATCGCCTTTTTAGTTTTGAAATGGATGAAAGAAAATGATAAAAAAATCAAAAAATAAAATCCTTTGAGATTTAGTTATGTTATGTTCCCTACTTAGTAGGGAAATTAACAACATAAATTTAGATGTATTTTGCAAAAAAAAAACTTTATGGAAGAGTAAAACGGTGATAACTTTTGCATACGAACTCGGATTTCGACGTATAATACCTTAAAAAAACTAGAGAAAAAAACACATCCAATCCAAATGGCCTACGACCTTTTGACCCGTTTTTGGGCTACAGAATCCCCAAATTCGAAAGGGAACTATTTCTTTTTTGACGTTTAAGATTTCAGGGCAAAAAATTTATAAAGGGCCTCACTTACCCGTGGCGCACGGGATGCATGGTGCGCCACAGGTAGTTGTAATAGTCGTGGCGCACCACTATGAGATGCGCCACAGGTAACCTGCTGGGCAACTGATGGCCTTCAACTTAGCTTAGGTTGAGACTCCAAGCACAGAGTTTGTAGTATAGAAAAGACGGTTTCCCCACGAGGGTTTAATATCGAACTCTCGGGGAATCCAGTAGTGAAAGATTTATCTTCTTATCCTTCTCTTGAAAACCTGCAAAACAAAGTAAATTGTTTTGTGCCCTCAACCTCACCAAGTGGTTGTCAAGCACAAGGTGTGAGAATGATATGAAAAGATAACAAATGCAAACAAGAAATAAATATGCAATGATGATAAATAAATGTGCAATGATGATGGAAACAATGATGGATGATATTTTTGGTTTTTGTATTGTGAATGCAAGATATATAAGTATTTTTGCATTTTCGGATTTTTAAATGGCAGAAAATGAAAAATGCTTATAAGTTGTTGGAAAGGTGTTTCTTATGATTAAAAATGGACCGGGGTTCATGGATTCACAATGCACTCTCTCTTTAATAAAGTGGTAGATAATGGAACACTAGAATTGACATATGACATTGCAACAAAAAGGTTTCATGACAAGTTACTAATTATATGGGCATCACGTCCTAACATAGAGATCTTTTGTTTATTAATCTCTCTTATACTACACCAATATGTGAACTAAATCTTAGCACCTCAGTAATTAAGATAAATCAGAGTATAGCTTTAAGTCTTATGACATGAAGTTACAATAAGAACATGCTAGATTTAGTCATGGAGAAGTGGCAATGGTCACACCCACACCTCCGGTAGCTTGGTATTTTTCTTTATCCCTAGTGAGGCAATAAAGTAAGGTAAAAATATCCAAGTGGATCGCAGAACTTCTCTCACTTTCACCGCACTAGCCACCCCCTCATTACTCCAACTAATGCACACGTTCCTCCACATACGCTCTCATAAACATGCTTAATCAAAATAAGTAGACAAGAACGGGGTACATAATATGCATCTACTTTCATAACTGAAACAAAACAATTGCAATCTCAAACATATATTAACTCATAAAGAGATCTAACACAAAGGAATTACATAGATGACCGTAATCATGTTCGGCAGCTCATACGGTGCTAATTAGT
>QRDG01002202.1:235952-272653 GCA_012064385.1 Puccinellia tenuiflora | reverse complement strand
ACATCTTTTGACTCGCTACAAACCAGGAGGGCGCCTCCGCCGTGATGCCGACCGAGACAACTAACGACGTTGAGCTGCAATGACGTCAATGGTTAGGTCGCCCCTCGCGTGCGGGGCGGGGACATGACGAAGGATGCGACATCACCGCTCGCGGTCGCTGTGGTGTCATCGACAAGGAGGACATATAGGTCGGAGATCGCCTTACTTGCGTGCTGGAGCTGCCACTCATAGATATCCCTGAGCGCGAGCAGCACGAGTGTCGCGATGTCGTCGAGGCGCTCGAAGGGCCGCACCTAATCAATGTTGTTGCACGCCGTGTTGTACACGACGAGCGCCTTGACTGCCCTCTCGTGGAACTCGGCGACCAACTTATCCACCACGCCGGGAAGTGACCCAGGACGGCACGCATGACCATGTGGCCCCGTTAGAGCGACAAGAGAGAGCCAAAGGGGGGACGGGCGACGAGTATGGCAATCCGATTTGCTCTAAACCTGTTTTAACTGAAGGGAAGTGACCAGGATGGCGCTCATGGCCACGTGGTCCCGCTAGAGCGACAAGAGAATGCCGGAGGAGAGGCGACTGGGTAGGGGGATTCGATTTGCTCTGTATCTATTTTAACCAAAGCGAGGCTCGTTACGTGAATTCTATGAAAATGGGGGTTTTATACACGCGTGTATAAAATAGCCATACACGCGTGTGTGAGGCTTGCTAGCGTGACGTGCTAGGTGTCGAGCCTTAGCAATTTAGACTAAAAAGAATTGTAAATACAACGTGAAAGCGACTGAGACAAAACGTTTGACAACTTCTTCCGGAGAAACTTACACTTGACCACAGGATGACAGCGGATCGTGCAAATGCAGACTAATCTGGTGTTTTTCCACTATAATACAAGTTTAAGGGTCATCCCACCCCACTTTGCAAGTTTATGGGGTATCTCTACATCCAAAACAAATGTATGGGTGTGCCATTTTATTTGGACTCTATGTAAAAATGTGGCCCGGTTTTAAGCAAATGAACCAAAATTCAATTAACCTATTCACTACAGATTTGGTCCGTAGCTTAAACTGTCCGTAAATCTAGCATTTTCTTTATACCGCATTTCTCCGCGTTTGCAGGCAGCTTGGATGCATGTGTAGGTTAAGCGACAACACATGGCGGTCTCGAGTACATTCAAAATACATGCGCAACTCGATCGCTCCGGAAAGAACTGCATCTTTGAACGTATCCGGCGCGATCTCTGCGCGCTGTTCGATCATGTGCAGCCCTGATTAAGACCAACGCGCTCATGGTGGGAGCCTACACACATGGGATTGGGATGGGATGATATTGGATCAGAGATTTTGGCTGAGGGCGCCGACTGATGTGGATTGTGGAGGCCGCTTACTGTTGCCTGTGGTTTCAGGAGGTGGTGCCTGGGGCTGTCACGCCTTTACCGGACATGCATTGTTGAGGCATGTTTGGCCGTTGCAGCAAGGCCATGCACGGTCAGAGGCACAGGTGCTGTGGTTGGACGCGGACTTGTGGCTCTCGGGTGCCAGCAAATTCTACATGCACAAAATTATTACTATCTCTGTTTTATAATGCAAATCTTTCTATTAAGCTAAAAAATAAATTACCTTGCTAAAAAGAGTTATCATGTGGAGCGGAGGGGTATTGACTATATTCAAAAAGAAAAAACGTATTTTTTTTTTGGAATCAAATATGATCCATAGTGTACTCATAAAAGTTTGACCAAAAAATATTTCCAACTGACTATTGGGCAAAAAGAAAAAAATTATGACACAATATAGCGTGACTAGAGGCATGGATGGCGAGGAGCGGACGACGGGATCCTGGTGATGGCTGCGCTTCGACAATGGCGGCTCCCATATCGCGTCCTATAGGCATGCCTTTGTGACAGCATGCGGTTCAGAGTATCGGGAGGCGGTGCGAAGGTTTTTCCGAAGTAAAAACTTGACACTCTAACGCCAGCTGCAGCGATGCCCTGCGGCTTTTGTGACCCTTTCGGGACGTCATTGTGGTCACCTTTCCCGCGTGAGGGCTACAAATGAAAACCCTTGATTGTCTCGATCTCGATGACGGCGGCACGCCGCATTGTCATCCTCTTGGGGGGCATCCTCGTGGAGCTCGGGTACCTCGCGCTCTCTGTCTCGCTCCATTGTCATGGATCAACAAGTTTGGATCCCATCTATAGGCTCATTCTGTACCGTAAAATAACCTTTTTCCTTTATAATAAGAAAAGGAAGTGCTTCTATATTTTCTTCATTATGGACTTATCCACTTAGATTTTCAGAGTTAACGCTCATCTTGTACACGCGACTTAGTTAACACCACTCTCCGTCCTTCTTGTCCGTTGACAGGATAGACGCTCCACGGCCCGGAGCGAGAGGGCAGGCGGCCCTCTCCGACGACAGCTTGATACGTACGGTCTGACAATGTCCGGTGGTTTCACAAGGAGACATGATGACACCTCTTGTTAGGGCTCATTTGATTCACAGGAATATCAAAAGATTCGTGTAGGATTGAAATCCTATGGAATTTCTCTTTTCGATGCCATTTGATTCATAGGATCACATCCCATAGGAAATAACCTCATAGAAACCTTTTAGTGTGAATCCTATAGGAAAATAACATGAGGTCTAACCTCATGAAAAAAAAATTCACGACAATCGAGGGAAGTGGCTCTTCACATAGGATTTAATTGGACATGCCATCTCATCTCTACAAATTTCCTATTTCTATATTTTTTTTCTATGGAGCCCTTAGGTCTTGGGTGTTTCTTCGGAGTGTGGTTTGCCTCTACCCTTTTTGTTTTATCTTTAATCTAACCATTTGTGCCACCTGCCTCCCCGTATTTGGTCTGTTTGCAGCAAGCACCGGTGTCGCTTGGATCCATGGAAGACTGGTGCCAGCTTGGTGGAGCTCCCGGTACGCCTACTTTCGGAATTGATGGAGCACGACTGCATGAGTGCAGCATCATGCATGATCTTGCTTGATTCCTCCCTGCTTGCTTGATTCACGCAACGTGTTGCGTTCAAGAAATCTCTCTTTTGCTGCACATATACACAACAGGATCGATCAAATCCGACGATATGGCAGTTGAGTGACGAGAAAGACAGTGTGGACTGTTTATATAAACGGACAGGGACAGGCGCTGGCTGGCTGGTAGCAGCCCGCGGTCCACGAATCCGGCCTGAATCCGTGGCCGGGATAAGATTTGATCTGTCTCCATGTGTTAACATGATTCATTTCTTCACCATTTATGCCCATGCGTTTGCAGGTCGCTTGGATTACAGATGTCAGGAGCATGTCACGGTACGTAGTATCGACACCGGCCTGAAGTTCAGTCACAAGTCACAACAATCATATCTTCTGTAGAGAAAAAAGGCACATGGAGCGGAGCACAGAGCATAAATAAATCACCGTGCATGGGTGCGCTAAAACTAACTGACCAATGCAGGCATCACCACTCCGGGCATTATCTTACGGCGCTGTCTTCTCTGCCTAATGCAAAACTAACTCCGAGTCTAGGGTTTGGGTACTGTATCGACTATCGAGGGCAGAACATGTGAAAACTGCGGGGTAGCTGTAGGCGATGGATGCTGTAGCGGCTCGAGAACGAACATGCCTCGTCGACATCTCTCGTGGAACATTGTGCATTTTGTTCCTCCTTTGTTTAATCACGTCTAGTCCAAACCAACATATCCCTGTGAGCCTTTTAGTTCGGGATCCCGGAAAATGGAAACGGGAAGATTTTGGCAGCAGTTCTCGACAGGGAACTATTTCTCCTTGGTGACCTCTCTTGAGAACATGTGTGTATGGATCCATAAAACATTTCCAAGATATGCTCTTCATTATCATTTCATCTTGTTTGCCCTCCTCGTTGTGTGTTCAGAATTCATGCAATAGTCACGTACCCAAGCTTGTTGGCGACCTGCTCCCGCGAACTAGCCGTGGCCTTGAATCAGATGTTGAACCACACATTTATTTAGTTGTTCCATGAAGCAATCACGACATTTCTGCTTATTGTGCCCTCCTAGTCGCATGGTCCAAAGTCGCGCAACAGCCATACGAGTTTGATGGTGACACGATCTCGTGAACCAGTCCCAACCTTGAATCAAATGTTGAGATGTATTAATAATATAAAACTAGACGACAAAATAAAAGTTTCAACAGATCCACTTCATCACTAACATGTACCATCATATCAAATAATGTAACATGTTCTAGCCTGACATTGGCTCGCAGGAGCATCGTAGTCTTATTATGTAAAGTGCATTTTAAAAATATTTAAAATGTAAAATTATAAAATAAAATTTCGGCTGTACCTCCTAACATTTATGTTGGCACATAAAGTTTCACGGAAAAATAATGTTTTGTGTGTTCTGTGTAGAAAAGATAAATTCGGTGCTAAAAGATAACTTCTTATTCGACATTTTTTTTATGCATGGCACAAAAAATGTCTTTTTTGACCAAAAATTGTGAGCCTATATAAAATGTGTGTATGTACATACGATTTTGATTTGGAATTTTTGCACATTATGAAATGTATTTTTTCATAATAGGAGCATCTAGTCCTACAAGTCAAAATGGATTGTAGGTTCTAGCCTCTTTGTTGTATGGAACAAATATAAGAGGAGATCTCGGATAAATAAAAAAGGACAAAAAATTAAACATAAACATTTGAATGAGCCAAGCCAATTTTTTATTTGTATGGAACCACACTGCATTCAAAGAACTGATGTGAAATCATTTTTGGTCGTTTTCTTGTCCACCTGTGATACCAATGGCTTTCTTCGACGTTGTGGGTGAAACTCGTGATAAACACTTTCTTAGGAGACTTCATATCCCCTATAATAACTTGAATAGCTAAATTCATCTATTACAATATTAAATTATGATAAACCATATTAAATGTAATCATTTTCTTATTTTCAACATTTAAAATTTTGCAATGATTATACTCACAACGAAATAATTGTTATATAGTTGTGATTATCTTTATTAAGATTTTCCATATGTGACTCATGTTTTACGGTTACTTAACATTTTTCTACTAATAATATAATTATGTGAGTAACACATTCCATTGTTGCTTGCAACAACTTAGCTATAAACTCCTCATAAAGCCATGGAACCCGCAATTTACAAGATTAATTGAACTCTAGGCCATGAGTTGATAGTATTTTTTTAGCTTTCCTAAATATTAGCATCGTGAGATGGGATTGTGAACCAAACACTGTATGCGCATCAAATTTACATAACACTTGTTAGATGGGTCTATCTCTACTTATGTTACTCTCGTGGACTATTGTACTTGGTAGCTTATGTTTCATGCAGAGATGTTTCACCTCCATAATATGTTTCTTATGCTACGGTACCGCTAGAATACTTTACCATTTATCTTAAAAAATATCAAAATGTTCATTCTAGAACATTCGCGGAAAAAACGTAGCAGCTCCCAAATATATAGCGCTTAGGTTCTATCTATGGTTTGTCCTTCAAAGGAAATAATTCGTAAGAGTTTGTAATTGTGCTTGATAGAAAAAGGGGAAATGATTTATGTAGCAAACAAACAAAGGGAAACTAGCATGTACACACTACATTAGTCGTTAATGTGGAAATTGTTGACACTAACACATGAGCAAGGTATAATTTCATTTGACTCCTTATTAAACCATGTTGAAATAATGTGGATGGGTAGAAGACAAAGGAGGACAAAGAATAAAGTTCGCAGTTCGCTAATTGATACACCTCTAGAGTGGTCCACAAAATTAGCATTAGCTATTAGTTTATTAGTGCTAAATGATAAAAAAAGATATGATTGGTAAGAGATAAAATAATTGTTTTACATAAATAAAGTTCATTATGGGTTAATTTACTATTTCCATTCTAAGGGAAAAATCTTACAATTGTTATTTGAATCATAGGATATTACCAAGGAGTTTGGCATCATACGAATCTTCCCTTCACGTCTCACAGAAATTCCATAACGAGTTATAATCCCATTGAAAATAGGCGTTAGTATTTTCATTGCGGCTTATGATTTCCCAACCCCCTTTTCAAGATCAAGTGGCACGTATTATTAAGATTCATTTGTTGTGCAACATCCCAATACTTGTTCATTAAATTCTTCTATTTTCATTCATTGTACTGGACATGCTATGTTATTCGAATGATACATTTTCCAGTTTCTACCTCTTGGGTTGTGCACTCCAAGAAGGTCCTCATGCTCCTACAAGTCCAATAAAAATAAAACATGTATCCATTCAGTTTAATGTGCATACAAAATGTCCTCATTCCTTGATACTGGAGCATCAAAGTGGTGAGGCAGAGCGATTTGAGATAGCGGAGAGGCGAGGAGATAGAGGCGGCGCGATGCAACAGTGATGAGGGCATCGATGCACGTACACACGCAGAAAGCCACACAGCGGGAGAGAAAAGGAAAGATGTGAGGGAGCGCGTGGAAATTCCGCGCCGAGCACCACGTTGGCTCCGCTCCTCGCCGTCAAACTCTTGAGGGGAGGAACGACTGAGGGGGTGAATAGTTCGATCGACGATAATGACCAGCCAGAGGCGGAGAAGATGAGGATGATGGAGGTGATTCCCGGCCTCATATCTCTATTCCCCTGGAGGGGAGAGGCTTCAATTTGAGGTCGAGGAGATGCACACGACAACTTAGCTTGGACGACCTTCAACAACGACGACACCGATTTCAGGTCCTCACAGGATCTCATGCGAGAGATTAAGGGAACAAATTCAATAAGGGGATGGGGTGATCTGCTAAAGTTAAGGTTGAAAATTGCCTGTAAGTTTAGTGGGCTTTTTGCAAAAACAAATACATTAGAACACGATGAGACATGACAGGTAGGGTCCGCAACTTCCCACGTTATTAAATGCTATACCATGACCAGCTTACTCATAAGTGGTTCCGGTCATAACCCAAGATTTGGGTCCAAATTGGCATATATGGGAATTCCCACCCAGTGACCCAAACAGATTGCCAAAAGGCCAAACAGAGTGCCACGTCAGCCAAAACCATGGCGGGAAGGCAACTACCGTGAGCGGCCACGCCCTCCCATTGTCGACGACCTCCACCGCCACCCTAACGCCGTCCGCCACCTCCTCCACCCCCGCCGGCCTTATCTCGGGCTACACGCCGTCGTTCTCGGCCTCAATCGAGCCCCTGTCGCCACTCTCTTCGGCCCGCCACCGCGCCACCGTTCTTGTCATCGCGGGCTTCTCTGCCGCTGTTCGCATAATCCACTCCAGCCCCTTGCCGTTTCCATGGCCGCCGTCCTTGAGCTGGGGTTGGGCGACGACAACAACCCGAGCTAGCCCGGCTGGGGTGGGCTAGGCGGCGGCTGCCATGGGTGGTGTTGGGCGGGGTGGCGGTGCTGGGTGGGGTGGCGATGAATGCGCACATGAAGGCGCTGACGCGCTGGGTCTGACACGTTGGGTAGGGCGGTTGTGCTGGGAGGGACGATGATGGTGAGAGGATGGTCGGGAAGAAGAAGGAAGAGTTAGGAAAAAAAGAAAAAAGAAAAAAAAAGAAAAAAGAAATGCCTAACCCACCGACATGTGGGTCCTACGTGCAAGATGCCAATTTGGATATTCAGTTTCGGGTAAGCTGAAAAAAAAGTCTGCTTAATTGTTTATCCATATCCCCCTCTCTCTCCTCTACTCAAAATCATTTTGCTATTGGAGATGCTCTAAACTGGATATACAACCTCTCATAACCATGCCGTGTGTACCGTAGCAGTTCTTCAGGCCCCACCTGTCACGCACCGATACAATGTACTTCGAAGAACACGGTCACGGTACGGTGTCTATAAAGGAGGAGAGGTGCTCCGTATCCGCTGAACATGCCACTCACTCAATGCATGGCAGCTGCACGCTGACACTGCTCACTCTCTCTCACCTCATTACTCGCATCATCACAGCTCCTTCCACCTCGATCTGTGACACTGCTGCCCACGGGCACACGTCCCTGTAGTCTGTACAAAGGGAGTGAGCCTGCCGGCCAGTGAGCGAGCGAGGAGCTCAGGAGCAAGTGAGACAAGCACAGCAATGGACGCTCCCCACCTCCTGCCATGGTGCCTTCTCCTCCTCTTGTTGACCTTCGCGGGCAGCAGCGCGGCCAGCAATGCCGCCGCCTCTGCAGCTGCAAAGGCGCCGGCACCCAAGCCGGCCGGGTTCGGGTACAAGCTCGTGTCCCTGGTACAGCGGCCCAACGGCGGAGGCCTCGTCGGGTGCCTCCAGGTGAAGCAGCGCACCTCCACCTACGGCCCCGACATCCCTCGCCTCAGGCTCTTCGTCAAGTATGCTCCTTGTTCTTTCTTCCCAGTCTTCTTTATTCACAGTGCTCCATGTTACTACTAGCTTCGTTTGAGGGGAATGTTTGTGGTTGCAATTATTGCTCGTTCGATCTGTTTATCCGTTCAAGAAAAGAGAAAAACAGCACCCTGCATTTGAGGGAATTGGTGTGAGAATTTAGAAAGAAATACACTGACTTTGTTTCTGTCAATCGTACAGTATTTTTTGAGGAAATTCTGTCCTCCATATTACAATGTGGACTGTCTAGAAATCATGTTACAACGTGTTCATCATGCTTCCATGATTTCTCCCACTGGAGTAGTACTAGTACATTTCAATCACGAGTGCAGCAATAAAAATCTGTGAGACCAAATGCATTGCAAAGCTCGTGCATTTTGTTAATGGCGGAATCGAACGCAAATGCTCGTGTGTGCAGGCACGAGACGCGGGACAGGGTGAGGGTGCAGATAACCGACGCGGCGAAGCAGAGGTGGGAGGTGCCCTATGACCTGCTGCCGCGCGAGCCAGCCCCGCCCCTCGCCGCCACCCTCTCCGACGGCGTCCCATTCACCACCGCAGAGTACGCCGGCCAGGACCTCGTCTTCACCTACGGCCGCGACCCGTTCTGGTTCGCCGTCCACCGCAAATCCACGCGCCAGCCCCTCTTCAACACCAGCCACGCCCCGCTCGTCTTCAAGGACCAGTACCTGGAGGTGTCCACGCGCCTCCCCGGCGACGCGGCACTGTACGGGCTTGGCGAGAACACGCAGCCCGGCGGCATCAAGCTCCGGCCAAACGACCCCTACACGCTCTACACCACCGATGCCTCCGCCATCAACCTCAACACCGACCTCTACGGCTCCCACCCGGTGTACGTGGACCTCCGGAGCATCGCCGGCCGCGGCGTCGCGCACGCCGTGCTCCTGCTCAACAGCAACGGCATGGACGTCGTGTACAGGGGCACCTCGCTCACGTACAAGGTCATTGGCGGCCTCCTCGACTTCTACTTCTTCGCCGGGCCGACGCCGCTCGCCGTCGTCGACCAGTACACCGCCTTGATCGGCCGCCCTGCGCCCATGCCCTACTGGGCCTTCGGTAAGGACTGACTGATGAACTTTGTCTTAGTACGTAGTAGTATATATTTTTCCCATCTTTCTTTGGATTGGCTGTGTTGTCATTAGCGTTTGTCTGGTGATTCCATATCCATTCATAGATAGATTATGTAATGGTTAGCTAAAATCCAGATAGCCTGATCATATATAGGTTTCTTACGATGCTTTGACTGTCAGTCAGTTGCACACTAATTTAGGTTCAGTTTCAGAAGACAACAGGGGTTTGCTGGACTAAGTTAGGTTCAGTCAGTGAGGTGCACACTAATTTATGTGCACAATGTGCCAAATTCAAGCACAGAATAATATACTTATACAATTATATCTAGCTGCCTGCAGTTATAACCCTTCTGCAAGTAGAATTTGTCATGAATATATGCCGGCATCTCTGAACATCCATCTAAAAAAAATAGCATGGTCTCTCTCTTTGTTTTTATAGTAAAATATTCCTCTGAATATGTTGGTTTGTTTTTTAGAACTTTAGGCATCGTATATGCCGTCTCGGTAACAGTGTGAATCTAGTACTATGATTAGTTTGCGGACTTTGATGTTTCTTGCTGATGATTTTCGATTAGGCGTGACACTGAACTAGGGGCTAAGTACTTTTAGAGAGAACATATTTCTCTTTTTGGTGTTTTTGCGACACATCATCAACATACAAGATAAACTGAGGACTAGATATTTTCCCCTCTATTTTTAAAATCTTTTGAAGACGTGTCATCAGCAATATATAAGACTACATAACAGATCGAAGCATTACATGTCTCACAGGTGATTGGTAAACTAATCGTCTATCACTTGTGATCAGCCCAAATGTTATTTTGTACAAGTGCCTCTCTCACGTGGTACTGATATATATTACTTACATTCTACTGATATCCCCAGCTCGTGGACCATCTTGTTCTGAGAAGTCATAGCAAATATACAAAGAAAATTTGGCCTGAATATGGCCAGAGACATGAGATAAAATACCAAACAGCAATAAATTTTAGCAGTTGCCTGCATTGGATTTCATGTTGTAGATGTGGTCCAACAACTATCACCACATACAAGCTTTTATCCCACTGGAGTGATTTGAAATGTACATTTTTTTTTTTTTGATAAAGGGAATTTCATTTCAATGTATCAGTGATACAAAGTATGCCTATACCCGGCCTCTGCATAACAAGATGCACACAGCCAAAGAGCACAAAAAAGAAAAAATACATATGAAGCACTTAGGCGCCAAAATAATCATCAAAAACGCCTATGACTACGGGGGACCTAAACGTTGATCCCTAAGCCACCCATGTCGGATAAAAATATCCCTCGCCGTGAGCTCCAGTCGTGCAGACGCCACCATAAAAAGGTCTCGATTTTCCACACGTTGTAATGTGGACCACGAACGGAGCAAACCTGTGCATCGGTAAATTACCTGCAAGAGAGATGTATCTTTATCATTAAAAACCTTGTCATTTCTACATAGCCACAGCGACCATATAACGGCTAACGCTCCCACTCTAATAATCGTTCTGTCCTTACTATCAACCCCATGCAGCCAGTTGCCAAAAATATTTGCAACCGAACGAGGTGGATATAGGTTAGAAGCTATCTGAATGGCTGACCATATAGAACGTGCAACTTTACATTGGAAGAATAAGTGTTTGATAGTCTCATCATGTGTACAAAACACACACTTAGTACTCCCGTTCCAGTTACGCTTGACCAGGTTGTCTTTGGTGAGGATTACCCCTTTACGAAGATACCATGCAAAAATCTTTAACTTCAATGGGATCTTCATACACCAAATTTTTTTGTTATTATCGACTGGCACATCAGAATGTAACAATGCTCTATACAAGGAATCCACAGAGAACATACCATTCCCAGTTAGATTCCAGCGAAACTCATCAGACCCTTGTGTTAACTGAACTGAAGCCAGTCGCCCCAACAAGGCATTCCACAACACAAGACGTGGTCCATAGAGAGTGCGTCTAAACGACATATTAGTAGGCGACATTTGCATAACCGAAGCTAGCGTATCACTCTTATGTCTGACAATATCGTATAGAGTCGGATATTGTTCTCGAAGGGTGGTATTGCCTAACCATTTATCCTCCCAGAAGCGAATTTCCGTACCATCCTTAATATGAAAAGTCCCATAGCGAAAGAAAGATTTCTTCGTCGCCATGAGGCCAGCCCAAAAGTGAGAGTCCCCAGGTTTCCAATATACCTGAGACAATGCTTTTGAGCCGACATACTTTCTTCTGAGAAGTGTTTGCCAGACTCCCTCCTCGGTCAGTAGCTTAAACAACCACTTTCCAAGAAGAGCCGTATTCTTCACCTGGAGGTCATTGATTCCCAACCCTCCTTGGTCCTTCGGGCGGCAAACAACCTCCCATTTAGCCAGTCTATACTTTTTCTTCTCACTATCCCCTTGCCAAAAGAATCGTGAACGGAAATAATCCAGTTTCTTCGCGACACCTTTTGGTAATTGAAATGTACATGCAAGCATACACTTGGATGTAAGATGTAAACCATAAAAAAAATTACCATGTCATCATCCCACAATTAACATAGAGTACTTGCAGTAAAAAATGTAGCATATTTTTAATGTTTGCTCTGTAATCTGAAAACTCCTACTGGGCATTTGGTAAGGACTAGTGAACCCTGTCCCTGTCTTGATATATTTATATTTCATATTTTTTGGATTGGTTGTGTTGTTATGATCTTTTTTTTTCTGGTTATTTCTTGAGCCATTCATAGATAGCTGATGTTATGGTTAGCTAAAATTCAGTTTGCCTGGCCACAGATATTCCTATGACGCTATGAATGGAACATTGTCAGTTAGGCGGACACTAATTTAGGTTCAGTTTCAGAAGAGAACGACTTATTTGCTAGAACTATGTATAAAATATATAATCTGGCATACTTTACAATAGGATAAGAATAGTAATTATAAAACTATCTATGTCTAGATCCTTGTAATTGTGAGCTTTCGGCAAGTAGAGTTGGTCATAAATATATGCTGGCGTCTCTGAACGTCCATCTAGAAAAAATGGCAAGGCTTGTCTCCTTGTTTGGAAATAATAGAGTATACAGTCCTCTAAATTTGTTCATTTGTGGTCTAGGGCTCTAGGCAATGTAAATCTTTTATGCTCTCGTGGTAAGAGTGTGAGTCTACTAGGATTAGTTTGTGACTTCCGATGTTCATTGTAGTATGATTTCACCGAAGAAATACCCATTACTCCGTAAAATCTCATCATCTGAAATCTGCGTAGATTCTAGTTTACCTTTGTTTGTAGAATTGTTAGCACCACTACTTATCCCTATCCAGCAGAATGCTGTAAATATAATCTGATAATTTTTTTATTAGGCACTACAGTGACATAACATAATAAGTAACTTATCGCTTTGGGGTCTGAAAATACATCATCAGCATACCAGCTAAATTGATGTCTAGATCTTTTTCCCCTTAATTGTGATAATTTCCAACAACAACTCGTGTTTGATAAAGTTTTTAAGATGTGTTGTTCGCCATTTATATTAGCAATAACTCATGTTTGGTAAAGCTTATAAGATGTTTCATGTGCCATATATATTAATATTACATCACCAATGGAAGCACTACATTTCTCCTAGCTTAGTAGATCATAAGTGATATACGAACCACCCACAAAAAAGGTGATGTACAAACCAATCATTTCTGTATTTGCAGTCATTTCACACTGTCTTGAAAACCTTTGTGATATACCCAACCAGATCTGTTTGTACTAGATATATCTTGTTTGCTGTCTCTCACGTGATATTACTTTCATTCTACTGACATTCCCAGCTCATGGACCATCTTGCTCTGAGAATGTCGCTGCAGAAACAAAAACAAATTTTGCTCTGAATCTGGTCAGAGACCTGTATAAAATACCAAACAGCAATAAACTTTAGTGGTTGTCTGCAGTTGGATTTTCCTGCAGTACACGTGGTCCAATTGCTATCACCAAATACTTGCTTTCACCGCATGAAAATTTGGCAATGTACATGGAGCATACAGTAAAAGATCATTGAAATCTTTACTCTGTAATCACTCCACATTTTACATAGAGCATTTGCAGTACCAATTGTAGCAACGGTCTAAGTTTTGTACACTGTAATCTGCAAATCTCTCACTGTTTTGTGTTCTTGTTTTCAGGGTTCCACCAATGCAGGTGGGGATACCAGAACATTTCAGTAGTTGAGGGCGTTGTGGAGGGCTACCGGAATGCGCAAATACCTCTCGACGTGATCTGGAATGATGACGACCATATGGACGCCGCCAAGGACTTCACGCTCGATCCGGTCAACTACCCGCGCCCGAAGCTGCTCGCATTCCTCGACAAGATCCACGCCCGGGGAATGAAGTACATTGTCCTCATCGACCCCGGCATCGCTGTCAACAACTCCTACGGCGTGTACCGGCGCGGTATGGAGCGCGACATCTTCATCAAGCTAGACGGGCAGCCTTACCTTGCCCAGGTGTGGCCTGGCCCTGTCTACTTCCCGGACTTCATAAACCCCAACGGCGCGTCGTGGTGGATCGACGAGGTGCGGAGGTTCCACGAGCTCGTGCCCGTGGACGGGCTGTGGATCGACATGAACGAGGCCTCCAACTTCTGCACCGGCAAGTGCACGATCCCGACGAAGCACAAGTGCCCGATCCCGGACTCCAAGGAACCATGGCTGTGCTGCCTGGACTGCAAGAACCTCACCAACACCAGATGGGATGATCCTCCTTACAAGATCAATGCCTCCGGGATCACCGCTCGCCTCGGCTACAACACCATTGCCACCAGTGCCACACATTACAAGGGCATCCTGGAGTACAATGCGCACAGCTTGTACGGCTTCTCTCAGGCCATCGCAACGCACAAGGGGCTGCAGAGCATCCAGGGCAAGAGGCCGTTCGTCCTGACCCGGTCCACGTTCGTCGGCTCCGGCGCCTACGCGGCGCACTGGACCGGTGACAACAAGGGCACCTGGGAGAACCTCCGGTACTCCATCTCGACGGTGCTCAACTTCGGCATCTTCGGCATGCCCATGGTCGGCGCCGATATCTGCGGGTTCTACCCGGCGTCGCCGCCGCCGCTGGAGGAGCTCTGCAGCCGGTGGATCGAGCTCGGCGCGTTCTACCCGTTCTCTAGGGACCACGCTAACTTCGCGTCGGCGAGGCAGGAGCTCTACCAGTGGGCGTCCGTGGCGAGGTCGGCCCGGAACGCGCTCGGCATGCGGTACAGGATGCTCCCGTACCTGTACACGCTCAGCTACGAGGCGCACCTCACCGGCGCCCCCGTGGCGCGGCCTCTCTTCTTCTCGTTCCCGGACTTCGCGCCTTGCTACGGGGTGAGCAACCAGTTCCTGCTCGGCGCCGGCGTCATGGTGTCCCCGGTCCTCGAGGAGGGCGCGACGTCCGTGAGCGCCGTGTTCCCGCCGGGCACGTGGTACAACCTGTTCGACACGAGCAAGGCGGTGTTGTCTCCGCCGGTCTCCGGCGCCACGGTGAAGCTCGACGCGCCGCTGAACGAGATCAACGTGCACCTGCACCAGAACACGATCCTGCCGCTGCAGCGCGGCGGCACGATCTCCAGGGACGCGCGCGCAACGCCGTTCACGCTGGTGGTCGCGTTCCCGCTCGGCGCGACTGACGCGGACGCCGAGGGCGCGGTGTACGTGGACGACGACGAGCGGCCGGCCATGGTGCTGGTGGAAGGGCAGGCGACGTACGCCCGGTTTTACGCGGCCGTGCGCGGCGGCAAGGAGGTGACGGTGCAGTCGCAGGTGTCGAAGGGGAGCTTCAGCATGAACAAGGGGCTCGTGATCGAGAAGATCACGGTGCTGGGGCTGCACGGCGCCGGCAGGGACCTCGCCATCCAGGTCGAAGGCGCGGACGCCGCTGCCATTGCCACGTCGAGCCCGTACTTCGCAGGTGCCGACGTGGAGGAAGATGCCATTGAGGACGGTAAGAGGAGCGTGACGATGGAGGTGGGTGGGCTGGCGCTGCAGCTGGGCAGGAGCTTCACCATGACGTGGAACATGCACATCGAAGCATAGGCCAGGCTATGCTTGTGCTTCCATTTACAAGTTCGTTCGTGCTGCATCTAATTTAGAGTCTAGCTCGAGTTCGCGCCATGCTGCTGCGTCTGTAACTTGTGTGGGGGTACTTTTCTTCGTGAGTAGGATTGCCCTGAAACACCATTTGTGAACTCTGATTCCCTCATTGAAGCTTTAGTCTTGCATGGAATAAAAATGCATTTTTACTGCATACTGAAATTTGTATGCGCTGAAGCAGGGATCAAAAGCACGAATGTTGATTGTTGCCGTGCAAAATCACTAGCCTCGCTTGTATTTTCAAAATTTTGAAAAGCACATTTTTGTGTTTCAAAAAAATGTGAAAAAAATCGTGGATGTAGAACATGACTATTTCTACCGCTGTGTAAATTTTCAACCCGAAATATTTTGTATTTTGTCCTGTGTAAAAATGACAAATTTCTGGATCTGAGATGTGAATAGTGCACAGTTCAAATTTTTCCAGATTTGTCTTTTTTGTGTAGGGCGCAATACAAAATATCTCGGTTTGAAATTTTGCACAGTCATGCAATATGTCATTGTCAACATCTATAAAAAAATTCAGATTTTTTTGAAACTTGTAAATGTCGATTTTTTCATTTTGAAATACCGGGCTCCCTGGAGCCCGGGTTCCAAATGAACTTTCCGACCATAACCCCTCCTTCAGTCGCGCGATTCTTTTTCTCAGTAAAAAAGACGTCTTTTGGATCAACTGGGAACGAACCAAGGATCTCACCTATGCAGATCGACTGCTCAACCAATGGGCTATGCCCGAACTCGTGTCAATATTTCTCTGTTCGACTATCTATTTCGTCCCCTTTTCCTGTTTCTTTTTTTTTCTATTTTATTATTTTTTGTTTTATTATTTATTCTAGTTTTCTTTTCCTTCTTTTTTATTTACAGTTGCGTGGTTTAGTGCAATAGTATTTTTCGAAACCATTTTTTTAATCTGATCCATTTTCAAAATCGGAACCATTTTCAAATTTGGAACCATTTTCAAAATCGCATCCATTTTTAAAGTTTGGAACCATTTTCAAAATCTGTTTTTGGTTCACCATTATTTTCGGTTTATCCGAATTTTTGGTTCACTATTATTTTCGGTTCACCCGAATTTTTGGTTCACTTTTTTTTTGGTTCGCCGGTATTTTTGGTTCACTATTATTTTTTTTCGCCAGGAAACTCATTAGTGCAGTGAATTGTTAACTTATCTCGAGTAATATTTGCTTATTTATTTCCCAATTAACATGAAAATTGTGTGATAGATATTTCCTCAACATGTTGTATTTTCCGGTTATCTGATTTGTCGGACCTTACCTTACGTGAAAATAATATTCATGAAGAAGCTGAATAAGTGTTGGCCTTAGTGTAAAAGACTCGCTGAAGAGGAAAGTGATCTTTCACTGCACTAATAAGTTTCATGGTAGGCTAATTCGTGGACCTCCTCGATAGGCTCTTCTGTAGGAAGCCATACTCTAACCCAGAGTGGTGTTTTCGAGCCGGAGCTACAAACAGCTCGTACATTTAAATTTAGAAATTAAATTTTTGAGTTTTATAAAATTGTAAAAAAAAAAACCTAGATGTAGTAGTGCTAGGATCTACAAATATGTAAAATTTCAATTCTAAATTCTTTATATTTTAGGCTGGGTAACAATGATAAATGGTTGGATCTGGGGGGTGAATAGCACACAGCTTAAAAACTTGAGATTTTGTTAGATTTCTCTTTCTGTGTCGTCTAAAATAGTACGAGTTTTTTATTAAAAATGTGCACACGGTTAGATCTCGACATTATCTACACGTAGCATATTCTGATTTTGAATTACCGTGCTATGCGTAGCTCGAGCACCATTAGCACCTTCCGTACTCTAGCCAGTATTTGAAACCCGGGCCGGGCTCAAGCAGCTAGACAGTGCGGACAGGCCCGTCGAATCAATCCGTGCAAAGCGCACTGGCAAGCGCATGCGCATGCTGCCTCCCTGCCTGCCAGACAGACCACCCATATATATGCCCTGACGTACTCTGGCTCCAGGATCGAGGCTACGAAGAAAGAAAGAGAGCAGAGGATGCGTCTGTCGGCGTCGAGCCTTCAAGCCTCCTTTGCAGGCCCTCCGTTGAAAAAGCATCCCCCTGCTGCTGTTGCCGACTGACTGTGCAGCAGTTTTTTAATAAGGCGATGCACGTTGCAGTTTTGACCGCAGAGGACTAGCGAGGGCCACTTTCACAGCGCAGCACTAGTGTAGGAGTACTAGTACTAGGCCTAGGGGTAACATGTGGACGGTGTCAGATTTCTATGTCTGTCGGTACCTGTCTTCTCGCCGATCGTGACCGTGCACTCCTCTGTCAGTGCGGTCCTCCTCGATCGCATGTACTAGTATGTAGTGCCGTCAGCAAGGATCCGAGCCGATCGCGACCGTGCAGCAGCGCTGCCTGCGTGCGTACCAATGTACTAAATACTCGTATGTTCCGCCGATCACGGAGCCGGACAGGACGGCCGAAGCAGCAGCACTGCTGGACCCGTCCCGTCCCGTCCCCATCAGGAGAGGTTCAAACACGAGGACCAGGTGGATCGAGCGAGCTTAGCTCTCCCATCATCCTGCCGACCATACTGCCGTTTTGCGCCGCGCCGTTGGCACGCACACATCCGTGATCGATCCTTCGTCGCCGTTGCCCTGGAACTCACTGCCCTGGAACTCACTCTGTCGTGGGTCGACGACGGAGCCACTTGTGCGTGCGTGCCGTGGTACAGGACCAACAACGACAACATCATCAACTTGACATCCTTTCGTGATATGCCGACGCCGCCTTTACTTTATGGTCCCGTCGACGCCTTCCCCGGCGTATCACTTACTAGAGGGTCCTTCTCTGGGCCTACCCTCCCTGTCGACACCCAAATAATTTTGTACTACATCACCAAAATAAAAAAATATATAGTCCCCGGCGTACGTAGTAGATGTCGTCCTCAGACCGCTTTTAACTGGAGTAGTAACTCGCGCGCCCGAAAACCAAGTTCGAATTTTCCTGCACGCACGTACGGCCGCGGAGAGCCCAACTTCACGTCGGTCCCTCAAGTTGGCGATGTGATTGACAAGCTACTCTAGTCGGTCGCATTCTCAGCAAAACGTCTCCTCTAGTCTAGTGTTTTTTTTTAACAGCTCTAGTCTAGTGTACTAGTGTAGAAACTGTGCCCGCATGACGCCACTTGTGCCTTGTACATACCAAGGAAAAAAATAGCGTGCTATCAAAAATAGCGTGCCCCTCCTCCAGAAGCTATACAAGATATAGTGTGATATAGCGAAGTTACATGTAAAATAGCGTGATGAAAAAAATATAAGAAATAGCCCAAATATTAAGGATTTCAGCACTAAAAATTTGTCCAGAAGCAATACATGCATAACCAGGTAACCATATTCAAATGCCAAGGCCAAATCAATGCCACAAATACAAATATGAGGCTTAAACCATGAAAATTAATTAACTAAAAGATAAACAGTTTTAAACTTTAATCAGAATCATTAACTTCGTCTTCAGAATAACTAGAAGAACCAACAGATTGCCCGTCATCATCATTACCTAACGTTATTTCTAGGCTTTTTGTTAGTGTAGCTATAATATTACCACATTTAGTGTGGTTTGGCGCCTATAAAACGCAAATAGCGCCGTAGCGTCAACTTTAGGCTAAATATAGCGTAGCCTCTCCAAATACGCTATATCGTGCTATTAACCGGGAAATAGCGTGCTATTTTTTTCGTTGGTACATACCGTGAGCAAGGAAAGAGCAGCGCCGGAACAATGTTTCGGAACACCTCATCACGGTGCTGCTAAGATCACTCAGCTTCAACTCCTTCCTACTGACAAACTGGTTTCCCTGTTTAATTAATTACTGGTGGTCAGAGAATCAGCTCGTACGAGTACTTGTACCGGAGTATTACCTAGCTACTGGTACTCTTTATTAGAGTATATTGCGGTTTGCAATATTAGGTAGATTAAAATTGTAGTCCAAGTCTATCTCTTCTAGGTTTGCTTAGTCCTCAAGTATTTTCTACTATATAAACAACCATGGTTGGCTCATTGTAATCACCGATCCACCCAATATCAGTCAATAAATATTTCGCAATACATCTTCTATCATGGTATCAGAGCGGCAAGATCCTTAGAGCATCACTACTACTACCCTCAAACCAGTTTAAGGGTTGAGAATTGGCATTTTTTTTTGGCACTTTTAAGGATTGAAAAACAGGGGCAAAGACTAGAACCCTCAAACCCAACCCTTATAACGGACCCCAACCCTTAAGACTGTCATTTGACATATCACAATTTTCATCATCTCAATAACGGTTTGAAGAAAACAATAATCATTCTAGTTATTATTACAACAACGAATAGTACTTTCAAGCACATAATAATCATTCAAGTTATTACAACAATGTTTTTGCAAATTACAATAATTGTTCGAATCAAATAGGACATAGAAAAGTAAAACAAGGGTAGATCATGGGCATACCAGCGGGTCGGCGAGGAGAGCTCAGCGCGGCGCGGCTGCCTCTGGCTGCGGGAGGCGGTTGGGGGGCGGGAGGCTGCTGTCGATGGTGGGCAGGGCGCGGCAGGCGGCGGGCGGCCGGGGGGCGAGGCGCGGCGGCTGGGGGAGGTCGAGGAGGTGGAGGAGAGGTTGAGGAGGCCGGGGGGCGGCCGGACGGCGAGGAGAAAGCTTGGGGTGGCGGCAGCGGTCGCGCGGCTCGGGTGGCTGCTACGCGGGGCGGGAGGCGGCGGGGAACGGCGGATCCGGCGGCGAGGAGTGCGGCGCAGCTGCGGCGGGCTCGCGCGCGTCGAGGAAAAAGAGGCGGGCGGCGGCCGGCGGCTCGATCGGGTGGGCGCGGGCGGGAGGTTGGGGACGGGGAAAAATCCCTCCCGCGCGACGACGGAACACGAGTGTGGCTTGGGGTAGTTTTCGCTCCACAACCCTCACTTCTACAGGTTGGGAGGGGGTTTGAGGGTTGGACCCTTAAATTTTTTTGAGGGTTTGAGGGTTAAGGGGCTCTAGTCTACGCGTTTTTTCGCTCGCAAACTGTAAAAAAGCGGTTATTTATAAGGGTTTGAGGGTTTCTGGGGTGATGCTCTTAACCTAGCCGCCACCCATCACAACCTCGCCACCAGAGTCGGAATATCCTTTTTATTTTGTCCTTCTTGCAACCCCTTTGTCTACCCCGAAACCAACGACGGAAACCGACCGTCAAACAGAGAATCTTCTTTGCTCCTCCAACCGACTCTGACTCGCAAGGTTCGTGATGGTCCCAGTCTTCGCATGACCGGTATCGGCAACACCGGCGCGTGCCTTCGTCCCCGACACTCTCCCGAGTTTGGCAAGCTCGGCACGGCGTGCCGCCTACCTCAACTACGTCTACATCTACGACAACAACGGCTACCTCAACAACAACAACAACAACAACAACAACAACAACAACAACAACAACAACAACAACAACAACAACAACAACAACAAAAACAACGGCAACTTCCCCAGGCTCAACATGACGACATCGACCACAACACCAACAACATCAACGACTTACTCAACGGCGACTATGACTACATCACGCACGACAACATCGACCACGACTACAGTGCCTACACCCTCGGCTATATCGACATCGACATCAAGGGCTATCACCTCGGCTCCCTCTCCGGTTCACGGCTTCGGATTATGCTCCAGTCAGACCGTCCGCGACGCTCCTGCTATTCGCGTCACTACCGATCCGACTGCGGGGTGGTGTTAGAGTATATTGCGGTATATTAGGTAGATTAGAATTGTATTCCAAGTCTATCTCTTCTAGGTTTCCTTAGTCCCCAAGTATTTTCTACTATATAAACAGCCATGGTTGGCTCATTGTAATCACCGATCCACCCAATATCAGTCAATAAATATTCCGCAATACATCTTCTATCACTCCTAACTGGTTTTCTTGTTTAACTAGTTGAATGCCCGGGCGTTGATACGGATATTCAAAATTATTTGCCATACATGTAAATACAATTTAGATGAATATTCTAACATTTTAACGACAACACCTTCCTGCTTAGGTAAAGAGCATGGAGTTTAGGTTACTAAAAGGACAGACCCAGTGCACGAGGCTCCCACACAAGGTGGGGTCTGGGGAGGGATTATAGGAACCTAGTCTTACCCCTGTAAAGTGCAGTGCAGGGAGGCGGGTTCGAACCCAGGACCTCACCACTGCACCAAGGCCCGCCCTCGGAGTTTAGGTTACTGAAACTACAAATTATGCAATAAATACAAATCATGCTCTTGATATGTCACCCTTTTACCATTCAAACCAATCCCCCGACTCCAGTTCTTTCACCATTGTGTCGTGTATTCACCTCAGTCCAACAACGCCAACGCTGTTGTATTTCCTAGTCATACACCCCAACAACGTTCTATCACTAACCATTTTGCATTGGTGTTTGCTCCAACTCTAACAAATTGTTATAGCCGCCCCTTAGTCCATGACATCGGAGAGCTTGTAGGCTTGCAACAATCGTCCCACTTTCGGCGATTTCAGAATATCTAGCCATTTTTTCAGAATAATTTCACAAGGATCAAAAGCCCCCAATGAAGTTATGTTTTCCTCACCTTTCCTTTTTTTAAGCATAGCATGAGAGCCAGATCAACTCATAAGAAACCTTCTAATACATGGTGCAACAGATAAATGTATGAAAATATTCAGATTAAAAATATCATATTAAACTTTGTTCAAGTAGATCCATACATTATGTGTACTTGGATGACAAAAAAAGGAAGAAAACGAGCTAGCTAGCTACCGATTCAATCGACCGATCGATTCCTGTCACCAGAAATCGAATACGCGGATGTACGAACGAACGACGTGAGGAGTGAACGAACGAACAGAGGAAGCAGTGCCGATGGGGCGGCCCAATAAAACTAACAACGAAGGGGAAGGTGCGCGGCGCGACACAGTGAAATATTCAAAGTTTAAAAAGTTCATATTTTAAAAATTATTTAAAATAAAGTTTCGTTTAAAAAATCATAATCAAAATTGTTCAGATAAAAAGGTTCAAATTTAAAAATTGTTTAAATTTAAAAATGTTCAGATCTTGAAAATATTCAGATTAAAAATATCATATTTAAACTTTGTTCAAGTAGATCCATACATTATGTGTACTTGGATGAAAAAAAAGGAAGAAAACAAGCTAGCTAGCTACCGATTCAATCGACCGATCGATTCCTGTCACCAGAAATCGAATACGCGGATGTACGAACGAACGACGTGAGCAGTGAACGAACGAAAAGAACGAACAGAGGAAGAGTGCCAAATAAAACTAACAACGAAGGGGAAGGTGCGCGGCGCAACATAGTGTTACCGCTAAAGGCGGCAAACATGAGGACCCCGGAATTTGTGGTCACCACGGCGAGGGTTTTATTTGCGTGAGAGAAAGGGCAGGTCATGCGATGATTTCTTGCTGGGCCGTACCATGGGTGTGAGATGGGCCTGCGCGGGAGGGAACGATCGATCGAGGTAGCGACGGAGGGGACGACGGACGACGACGTACAAACATCCAACTGCAATATTATGGTATAGATAGATAAATTAGTGGTGGTCAGAGAATCAGCTCGTACTACTTCCTACCTAAACCTAGTGGTACGCAGACAGACAAAGGCAAAAGGGACGGGGGGATTGATCGCGACCCGCGGCGGCAAGCAGCCAACATGCGGGAGAAGAGAACACACATCATGGCGTGCTGGCTAGCAGTACACGTCCCTTTCCTCTAAACCCAACCCATGTCGGCGCCTCCCTCCTCCCGTGCCCGGGGAACGCACGGCTGGGTGCGTTTTGTTTAATCCGCTGTGAATGGATGGATCACCTGCCTCTCCGGGAACAGCGATGCGTCAAAGCAGCGAAGAATCCTAGGCAAATTCACTACTCCTAGCACGGACGGTGGGTGGGTCGTGGGGCAACCAGCCTCGCTTGCTCCACCCGCACCACTGGTGCGCAGTTGATGTGAATGAATCGCTGCACAAACCAATCGAGAAGACAAACTGGGCAGCGTCCAGGGAGAGGATTGAGGCAAGGGGACCCCATTTCCCCGTACCTTTTTCTCTTGTGCGCCGAGGGATTCTCAAGTTTAATTCAGGATGCAGAAAATAGGGGGCAGATCCATGGCATCAAATTAGCTCCAACCGCACCTAGTGTTAACCACTTACTGTTCGCTGACGACTCTCTCCTCCTTATGGAAGCCACAAGTCAGAGTGCGGCAGAAATAGTGTCGATCCTTCAGGCATATGAGACTGCATCTGGGCAAGTGATAACTGGGAGAAATCCTCTGTTCTTTTCAGTAACAATACTCCCTCTAATCTTAAGGCAACAATTATGGGAATCCTTGGTCTTGGAGTGGAGGCACAAGGAGGGAAGTACCTTGGCCTCCCTACATACATTGGCAGAGATAGGGTGAAAGCTATTGAGTACTTAAGGGAGAGAATATGGAAAAGAATAATAGGATGGAAGGAGAAATTTTTGTCAAAGGCCGGCAAGGAAATCTTAATTAAATCGGTTGCACAGGCGATCCCCACGTATGCCATGGCATGTTTTGACATCACTAAAGGTTTATGTGATGAGATCACAAAGATGGTGTGCAACTTTTGGTGGTCACAAAATGAGGAGGAGCATCGGGCACATTGGGTCGGTTGGGAACAAATGATGAAACCAAAGGAGGATGGTGGACTGGGTTTCAAAGATCTGCACTCGTTTAACATGGCGATGCTTGCACGACAAGGGTGGCGGTTGCTGCAAGCACCTGATTCCCTATGCAGTAGGGTCCTTAAAGCTAAATATTTCAATGATGGCAGCCTTTATCAGCTGAACCAGTTCCAGGTATGAGCTACGTGTGGAGAAGTATTCTCAAAGGTGTGGAAGTGCTTAAAACTGGCCTGATATGGAGAGTTGGGGGATGGTCAGAAATAAACATATGGCTTGATCGTTGGATTCCAAAGGGTGACACGAGGAGACCACGCAGGGACAAGGTCGTCAGATCATTTCACGAGTTGTTGAGCTCATAGACCCGGCTAGTCAAACCTGGGATGAACAGCTGGTCCGACAAACGCTCCATGAAGATGATGTGAAGGCCATTTTATCCATACCTATCTGCGAAAATGAGGAGGACCACCTAGCATGGCATTATGACAAGAGGGGCCAATTCTCAGTAAAATCTGCATATAAGGTACACATCCGTATGATGAAGCCAAACCAGCAGAGTGGGGATTCAAATGGTGCTGTAGGAAGCCAATGGAAACAAGCAGTTTTGGAAAAGCCTTTGGAAGCTTGAGTGTCCTGCCAAGGTGAAGCATTTCCTATGGCGTCTTGGACACAACAGTCTTCCAATGAGGATGAACATTGAACGTAAACATGTAGAGCTAGACACGCGTTGTGCAGTTTGCTCGTCATATTTGAAGACGGAGGACACCTGTTTTTACGGTGCAAAGCTGTGAAGCGTTGTGGAGAGCTACGAACTTGGAGGATGTACGAGTCCGTCTGCTCCCTTGTGTTCTTCAATGCAACTAATGGAGACAGTGCTTGCTCTCCAGGGTGACGTTAAACTGAAGACAGTTGCACTTCTCTGGTCCTGGTGGACGGAACGTAACAAAGCAAACCGCTATGAACGACGTCTGACAACAGATGAATTTCAAGTACCAGTTAGGCCACTATTCACTGATGGAAGGAGTTTTGCAAAGAAAAGAGAAGCCGAAGCAACCTCGGAATCTAACATGGCAGCCACCACCAGAAAATTGGGTCATGATTAACCTGGACGGCGCTTTTAATCACCGCACTGGTGCTGGCGGATGGGGGGCAATTGGCAGAAACCATGAAAGTACTCCAGTCTTCGCGGCTGCAGGAGTGGTCGAGGGAGCTAGTGAAGCTTTACAAACGGAGGCAGAGGCGCTGATCCAATCCATCAGAGCTGCTGAGAGCATGGGGATTGGCGGCCAATATTTGCTACAGATTGCATGGGACTGATCCAGTCTATCAATAATACAGGCTATGATCTGTCTCCGTGGGTGCCCTCTTCAGGGAAGCAAAGTCGCTGCTGGCTCTAGGCTTTATTGAACATCGTATCATGTATATGCCTCGTGAGTGTAATAAACCTGCACATGTCCTAGCAGGTTTGGCGCCTCACGTAGTCAGGGTCGGCCTTGTTTTGGGGTGATGAACTCCCAGACTTTGTAATCTCTGCCATGTACGGCGATTCTGCCGAGCAAAGCTAATGGAATATCAGTGTTCCATATCAAAAAAAAAAAAAAAAAGAAAAACCAAGAGTACACATGCCGATTACTAACCGAAGGAGGGAGCCGGGATCCTGGTGTGCTCCACCTGGGAGCTGAGAATGTCCAATTCTCTAGGAACTTCGTAGCACGGAATTATTTTTAAGCGTGATTGAACACAATATGACCCCATCTACCAAAGAGGCATATGTCCGAGGTGACACATCACTGTTGCACACAAGATACATAATATACAATGATATACCCATTATACATTAAACTAACCCCTCGCATCCTCCAGAATACAGAACACTACAGGTTACATTCTCTTAACCAGTATGCAAGACCTCCTCTCATATCCGTGATTCGTTGATGTGGATGTTTACAAGGTAGTCCAAAGGGTATGTATGACATCTAGGCAGGAAAAGCAAATTACAAGGTTAAATCATTGGAGGATGTGAGGAAGATAGGGTGCTTACGCCTATCTTCCATTTCTGTGGGACCTCCCCCATCCTGCTTCCTCTGCATCCCCAAAACGTTGGTCATTGATCTCAAGCTGCAAATAAAAGGAATATGGGAATTTAATTTGTGTCAGCAATGAGCTTAACAGAGAAGAAAAACAAGGAAAAAATATCTTGAAAAACAAAAGCTGCCAGGAGTAGCCCTTGGCAGCAACTTTTAATAGGACGCCCTCTGAGCGCGGTGCGCACTCAAACAGCTAGCCAACCGAGCAATGCTTCTCAGGTGGCATGGGAAATGCTTGGTCCATTCGTAACACACCAAACCAACCAAACACTTATTGCTACCACATAGACTACATAGGGAAATTAAACATTACTTTGAAGGAAAATTCAGCAAAGCCTCCTTTGCTTATAATGATCCATGACATGCAATTAATATAATTCATAAGCACAAAATATATAACATGCACAAAAAATGCAACATTCAATCGTACATAAATATCCACGGACATAGCATAAAAACTTATATCAATCAAATAATTGTATCAGCAAGAAGTCAGCCAACACAATCTGCAACAATAAACTCCCAGGACTCCATGACAAGTTCGCAACACACGACATAATACAAGTTCTAAAAGACAAGGTTCTAATAATATAATGTATGTGCGAGTTGTGTAGTAAAATGAATAATGAAAGTAAATGTGCTACGTAATACCCCAAATTGTCTGCTAATTATTTGTGCCTATTTAATCTTACTAGCAAAGATGCCCGTGCGTTGCAATGGAGCGGAAAATTAAATTTGATTAAAAAACATCAGCACGACCTAAATTTTGCCCCAAAGTCAACCGACCCACGAAATCCTATGCCCAGTTCATCCTTTGGTCTTAATCTTTAATTATTTTTATTTTATCTACTCTTTTATACGTCATTGTTACTTTGTTTTTAATTAGTATAATATTTTTTATTTTGTTTTTAAATTTAAAATATGTCATTGTGCTACAACGAAATATTTTTGATCACCCATATCAATTATTTCTTGAAATAATGGACTTCAAATTTGAGTTTATGACTTAAATGTGCATTGCAACCATCTATATCTGATGCAACACATGAAATCTTAGCATCATGGTCATCATCGTTCTTCGGGAGAGGAATAAAAAAATGATGAAATTTGGACATACTAAGCTCTGCATCTAGAGCAGATAGTTCATAGAGAAAATTTACCAGCTAGGGATAGGTGACCCAGCCACATTAATTAAAAAAATTGTTAGATCATGTTATCATATATCTCAAATCCCTGCAATATTAACAACCCGCCACTCATCCCAAAGATCGTCTCCTCTCTTCCCAAAATGTTCTCCTAAACATGATGGACACTATCTGGCTCTATTCTTTTATCTAACCTTGCACCGGATCTTTGGAGTACTATTCAGCTTGACCATTGAATCTAGGGGATAGTAGCTGAAATCTATACCAATGAGCTAAACACATTGTGGTTGATGTTTCTTAATTTACGTTAGCTACTTACTCGGTTTGACATTTTCTCGCTTAGCAGCGACGTCGGCGTCTTTCTCCGATTCTCTCTAATTCAGTTCTACTCTGCAAGCACCGCTATGCTAGGGGGTAATATTGGTTAAATATATCTTTATAACAGTGGAGAATTTTCGTACTGATCAGTTCTTTTTGTTGACGGTAGAAATCGTTCTTGATAGGGACACCATGACCATAAAGAATTAGAATCCAATAGACAATGAGTAGCTCTCCCTAGCAAAACTAAGCTACCAAACTTTGTTGTGCCATCTCGTGAGAAGAATAAAAAGAATCTGCTACACTCTTTGTGGAAAAATAAATAACCCGGTGCCAACGCGACAATGAAGAATCTTGAGTGCAAGAAGGTTGACACACCCCGTAAGTTTTTCTCTCGTCCGTTGTAAGGCCAACGATGGCCTCTATGTTCAATATCTGATTCCCGGTTCCTTAAAATGATCCTATTTGGTTTGTAACCAGAGCGATTAACTTTTGAATATGCTGGAATCATTTTTTTCTTCAGCTTCTATTAAAAAAGAATCATGTTTCTTGTACTACTTTAGAGTACTGGAGGCGGCGAGTTTCGTCTTCGGCGTGAGGGTGCGCGCGGCCCTGGGGTCAGCGTGGATGCCGGAGCGGCGACTCCAGGTTTCGCCTCCGCCGTGCTGCGTTGAGGTGGTGGAGCGCCGACTTTGATCGTTTGGGTGTCTTGGTCGTCGGCTCGTGTGGGGCGTAGCCTTGGGGCTGGCGTGGATGTCGGAGCGGCGGCTCCGGATGCTTCGCCTCCGCTGTGTTGCGTCGAGGTCACCTCCGCCATGTCGCGTCGAGATCGTTTTGGTGTCGGCTTTGGTCGCTAGGGTGTCTTGGTCATCGACCAGTGTGGAGCGAGGCTTTGGGGGCGACGTGGATGTCGGAGCGGCGGCTCCGGTTTCTCCCCTCCGCCGTGTTGCGTTGAGGGTTTTTGGTGTCGGGCTTGGTTGTCTGGGCAACTTGGTCGTCGATCCGTGTGGAGCGTGGCCTCGGGGCCGGCGTGGTTGTGTTGTACTTTTTCTTTTCTTTTTAAGCCTTGTCCTTCCTTTTTACTTCTACTTTATCAATATAATAGACAAAGCTTTTGCATGGTTAAAAAAAACTGTGGTTCTCACTGATGAATACACTAGATCTCATGATTTGTGGACACCAAATTTCCAAAATCAATCTTGTTCGTAGATTATATAGCTGGTCATATCACTACAAACATAGGAGAAAATGTGCACCTGCTTCCTTTGACGCTTCAACAGGCTGAAGGAGATGTGGAGCAGAACAAGAGCGGAGGTAGCATCACGAACCTGGCTGTGGTCTCGCCGGCCGCCGCGCGCTGCTCTCGCCATTGGTGGATGCCCATCTCCACGTCACGGTCCGCCTGTGGTAGTGGTAGTGTGGGCATCCCGCCGCCGGCAGCCGAGTAATTGCCGGAGCGGTGCAAGTCTTGCCGCCTAAACTACAGCCGTGACACCAACGATACGCCCCTGACCAGGCTGCGCCGGCCGGCGGCAGCAGTTGTGCGCCGCGGGTGTGACCACGTCCTGGGAGCTAAGACAGCACTCCGGATCGGCACATGGGAGTCACTTGTCGACGCACTCGACGTGGAACGCGTGCCCGCACCACGGCAGCAGGCGCGCAGCCTCCCCGGCGAGCTCTGTATTGTAGACGGCGAGCTGGGGAGATGCCGCGCGAAGGAGTTGCGGAACGACCGCGACGCCACGCAGACGGAAATCGTGGTGGTGATCCAGTTGATTTGCGTGGCTCTGCGTCAAGGATTGCACGAACACGTCTTAGACGACTTGCTGTTCCAGCGATCAATCGTGGGGAAGAAAAGCACAGGCCTTATGAAGGGGCCACACCAGGCACTCGATGTGGGGAAAGGAAAAAAAACACGTTCTGAACCTTTTTTTCTGACTTATAGGTGGCAGAGTGGGTAATTATTTATAACTTCATCACCAATTTCAATATGACGTACCAAACCAAACCGCGGAAGCCTTATCGCTTTTATTATTAGGTATAGATATCTTAAAGAAATCAAGGGGTACAATGATAAACAAACTTGACCTAAAAATAGGAAGCAAGCTATAGGAAACATAAGTAAAATCAAATAAGAAAATGTGTGTGTCAAAGTACTAGAACCTGACATCACTACTGAGGGGCCCGTCCCAGTGTCTCACCCCAAGGCAACACCAGGGGCGAACCATAGCACCGCCAACAGCTCCGCCACACGCAGAACTTGCCATGGGCCCTCACCGCAACAGTTGCAGGCGTAGCTGCCAAATGTGGCCTCGGAGTGGTTGGCGCCTTTCGCCGAAGTGCAGTGGCCAGGGCAGCATCCCCGTGCCGTGGTGGTGGTCCTGGCTTCCTCAACAGCAGCGCACCGTCGTTCTACGGGGCTGCAGAGGAGTAGGAGTCAGTACGTGGGGATCTACTGCTCCCTACATCTGGCAGTTGCGGCCTTGCGTGGTTAGGCGGTTGTAAAGGCTGGGCATGGCACGCAGACCTGCGTGCTCTTAATGGCGGCGCGTTATGTCTCAGCATGCCAGCTGGCATTGGGGCTTGCCTCCTCACTAAGAGAGGACCAGATCCAGATGGGTGGCAACGCCGCGTGGCTTCAGCCTTGCGGTGCGGGGAGAGGAGGCTGGGGCAGCGGCCCAGGACGATGGTTGCAGCGGCATGTGCCGTGGCGTAAAGTGTCGCAGTGGCGCAGGACGGGAAGTTGTGACCGTGGTTGACGGTGGCAGCAGTGCGTCGCACGACACGTGGCTACAATGTGGGTGGCAGCGGGAACCAGAGGTTCGGGTGAAAACCATGTTCCACCTTTGTGGATCTGATGATGACGGCATGCACCTCCTTGGAGGCATCATTGAGGGTGCTGTTGGGAATATGCCCTAGAGGCCAATAATAAAATGGTTTATTAGCATATTCATGTTTATGATAATAGTTTATTCTCCATGCTATAATTGTATTAACCAGAAACATAATACATGTGTGGAATATAAACAACCAGGTGTCCCTAGTAAGCCTCTACTAGACTAGTTCGTTAGTCAAGAGATGGTTAGAGTTTCCTAACCATGGACTTGTTATAGTCACTTGATAACGGAGTCATATCATTAGGAGTAATGATGTGATGGACAAGACCCAATAATAAAAGAGTTGCAATTGATCGTGTCATACAGTTTCATTGTCAACGCTTTTGTATATGCCAAGTATAGTTTCCTTAGACCATGAGATTATGTCACTCCCGTTTACTGGAGGAATGCTTTGCGGACATCAAACATCACTTCGTAACTGGGTGATTATAAAGGTGGCTTTCAGGTATCTCCGATGGTATTTGTTGGGTGACATGAATCAAGAGTGGGATTTGTCCTTCCTTGTGACGGAAAAGATATCTCTGGGCCCTCTCGGTAATATAGCATCAGAAAGGTTGCAACCATGTGATTAAGTGTTAATCACGGAGATCCTATATTATGGACGAGTAAAGAGAACTTGCCAGGTAACGAGATGAAACTAGATATGGAGATATCGACGATCGAATCTCGGGCAAGTTAAATATCGGTGAGACAAAGGGAATCGTATACGAGATTAAGAATCTCCGGCATCGTGATTCAATCGATAAGGAACTTCGTTGAATATGTAGGAGTCAATATGGGCATCCCGGTCCCGCTATTAATTATTGATCTGATCATGTCTGCATGTTCTCGAACCCGTAGGGTCACACACTTAAGGCTTCGATGTAGCTAGGGTTTTAGTGAGATAAGTAAATGGTGTAATCAAATGTTGATTCAGTGTCTCGGATGAGATCCTAGATATCACGAGGAGCTCCGGAAGAGTCCGGAGATAAAGTTTCATATAAGAAAAGTGGTTCCAGGGTTCCGAAAAAGTTTGGGAATTTCCGGCAGGGTACCGGAATAATTCTAGAATGTTCCGGAAGGTTCCGGAGGGCCCCACTTGGGGGCCACGAACCTAGAAGGGCCCACATGGACCGAGGGGAGATGCAGCAGCCCACATGGGCTGGCCGCATCTAACCCCAAAGGCCCATGCGGCTACACAAGTGGGAGGCACCCAAAACCCTAGGGGCTGCCTTGGGGGGTAAGTTTCCTCACAGCCCCCTCACGCCTATATAAGGAGGAGGGGAGGGCTAGGGCGCAGCACCCTTGAACCCTAGCCGCCACCTTCCTCTCCCACCTCCCTCCTCTCTCCAGCAGTCGCTTGGCGAAGCCCTGCAGGAATTTTTCAACCATATCCACCACCACACCGTCGTGTTGCTGGAATCTCACGAGCCACTTCCTCCTCGCTTGCGGGATCAAGGAGAGGAAGTCTTCATCGAGCTGTACGTGTGGATACCGCGGAGGTGCTGCTCATGTGGTGCTCCATCGGATTGGATCTCGGATCGGATATTACATCTCCTCGCGACTAGATGAGTCTAGTTGCGGGGATCGACTAGCCAACCCCTACACCGATCTAGTTGCAGGGATCGACTAGCCAACCCCTACACCGACAAAACGCGTTTGTTCGATCTTCAAAGGTAAGAGATTGGATCTCCACTTCGCTACCTTCGTCTAATAGATCTAGATCCATTGGGTTTCTTCCGCTTGTTTCGTAGGAAAATTTTTGTTTTCTATGCAACGATCCCCTTCAGGTGCTCCACCTTATCTATTGGGCGTTTTCTTGGATCTTCTAGGCGAAAGCTCCTGTTCCCGGTTTTTTGCCAGAGCGGGCCACGGCAGCATCCTCGTCGCTTCCTCCTTGGAGGCTCGTCTTGGGAGGCGATGACTTAGTTAGACGAGGCAGTCGACGTCAGGGCGGCGGCCCTGGATAGTGTGCTAAGAGAATTTGGAGCGGTGGCTCCAGAAACTACCGTGGTATGGCAGGGTGTAGGCTTTGGCTGCTTGGGTGACACAAAGTCGGCTCGGCTCATGCACGGCCTCGAGGCCATGTGTAAACGTCAGAGAGCAGCTCCGAAAACCGGTTGTCTTGTGTAGGGTGTCAGCTCGTGTCACTTGGGTGGTATACTCATCAGCCTGCCTGGAGCGCGGCTTCAGGGTCAGCTTGTGTGTTGTTTATGTTCTTTCTCAGCTGGTCCACGGCTTCGAAGCCGGCATGGAACCAGAGCAGTGGCTTCGAAAACCGTTGTGGTGTTGTAGGGTGTGGGCTGCACGGATTTTTTTTATATATCCAGGTCAATAGGCAGATTCAGTATTTTCAAAACAGGAACGAAACTATCCATCCATTTGGATTTGGGCTCAGAACAGAAGTTGTAGAGTTTGTCGATGTATTTCCATCGGTATATTGTTTGCACAATTACGATTAGCGCTGCGCAAGTTTTAATCTGGGCAGTCATGGGTTTAGCGTTTTTAATTCCACACTGCCATCTGTTTATCAGTTTTGCCTTTTCAGATGAATTGTTCTCTGTAAAAAAAACATCAAAGATTTCAATAATTTCATGCGCATATCATTAGTGGTACCTTTTGCTACGTTTGGATGATAAATAAATGTATGACCATGTCTATTAGGAAAGCAGAAGTAAGGCAGAGTCAACTTTTGAGGTGTTTTCTTGAGAGGCTAGGGGATGATTAGTACACTGTACACACATGCTTGTCATTGTGTAGAACCTTAAGAGGTGTTCCTGTTTGTATGCGAGATAGAATTAGCAGCAATGAAATTCAAATTATATTGAGTACTCGCTTGTTTCATAGTTGTGAAATAGGTCAACTGTTGATTTCAAGGTGTCAAAGAAACTGGACATAACTGAACTATTTCTCAGACCTATTACACTACTATATTTGATTTATTACCACAAGTATACTTTCAAATTTATGGATGGGTACACTGTTTTCACAACTATTTTTTGATTCATTAGCACTACGTATCAGTTAGATTAGATAGTAGATACTAGGTACTCAGAGGCCTAACAAAACCTGGACGGGGCAGTATCAAATACAAGCGAGCACCGTTACCAGTTTGAGTTCTACCCCAAGGAGGAGACAAGCATCATCATGGATGGAGACGGTGACCCATTGTTTGTCATCCCGGTGAATGGGAAAAACATGAGAATATGTAAAACTAAAATGGAGCAACAAAGCTGCATCGTGAATGGAAGAAAGAAGGTTGCAACTAGGCCTGGCCTTATAAGAAGTGTTTTTCTTTCACCTTTTCACATTTAATTTTCCCATTCATCATGAATAAGCAAAATGGAAGTGTAACAATTTGCATACCTTGACTACACTGCGAGTAATATCATGTTCATCAATTTGTCCTATTGGAATGACATTTGAAAATTCCTCAGTGTCAATTCCTGCATGTGAGAACAATCAATATTATGCTTAAAAATTTCTAGAAAACGCAAGGTCACAACAGAAATGCAAATGAAGATTGTTTACCATCAGACATATCGTCATTATCTCCATCACCATGAACCCAGCCATCCCCTTCATCGCTTTCTGGAATTTACAAAAATGCATTAAACATTTTTTTGTGAAGAATAAACTAACTACACCATAAATCATTCAATGTAGGTTATGTGGGATATCTGCGGCCGAACTTATCATTCTTTTGACTGAAATATTAAGTGTTGTTTTGAAGACTGAAAAGTAAAAAAAAAAAATGTTACCAGCATTTGGGTCTGGGTTCAACTCAGCAGAGTGGGAGAATGCTTCGAAGAGTTCATCCACTAAAAATTCGGTCAAGGGTCCAAGATACATAGATAACTGTTTCCAAAGTACACATTTGTTGATATATACCAGATAGGCATCTTGCTGAGTATGAAACTAATAAATATATGACACGATAATCATACTAATTTCCGCAATCTAGCTGGAATAGATAACACTGAAACAAATAGCAACATGATAAGGTCTTCTAAACCCAATCGCATGGCTGCTCCACTATTCTCAAACTTCATGAACAGAGCCTTTTACTTGGTCCTGGAGCGGATTAAGAACAGTTTAGCCCCTCCCAAGTCTTTGATGTTGAAGCTAGATCAACAATTGATCCGAAAAGCAAGAGTAAATTTCACAGAACTACAATTCACTGGAAAACTACGAAAACATTTCCCATCAGGATATCATTTTGTGAAACTGGAACAAACACTACCCTCTAATAGAAAGTAATACTCTGAATTCTCATGCTTTATTGATCGTGGGAGAAGCCCAATATATAGGAGAGATAGCTTGGCTCACAAGCCCACAGAGAGGAGATACATTCTGGACTCTGAAACTGAATCTAAACAGGACTCTGCACCCGATCCGAATCTGAACCTAATGAATAACCTGAATCAGTAAAGGAATCCTGACCACTTTGGGCTGGACCAGGGGATGGTGCGGCCAGGGCTGGGGCCCTCCGACCATATGTAGTTCCCCACATAACAGAAATATCACACTTTCAATAAAGAGGTAAATTGCACAGTGGATCACCAAACTTGTCAGGTTGGTTCAAGTAGGTCGCCGTATAACGAAATTGCGTATCTAAGACATATAAATGATGACATGGAATGTTGACTTTTAGAAGTACAAAACATCAACATTTTCCCAATACCACACTATATCTAGTAACATAAGCATGATATTTTTATAACAAGATTAAACATAAAGGCCCACTCTTTAAGAAAATAAAAAATGAGCATTGGTTATTGGTCATTAGTAATGAGGATACAATCACTTCGTGCCAAATTATAAAACAAATAGTCAAAGAGCTGAGCTCATTGAACACAACTCTCGAAAGGATAATCTTTTGCTAGTAAATCTGAGGCACCCTGAATTCCAGTACAGGAGAATCAGAGATGAAATACATGTAACAGAAAAAAGATATGGATCAGACAATTTGCCGAAAAGGATACATTGATCAGGATCTGATGGAATGATGCGCATCTCAGTGACTTTTGAGAGATCTAATGCCCCATTTGCCTCAGAATCTGATTCGTCGGACTCCTCATCAGAGCCAACTTCTGTCTCGATCTTCAGAAATCAGTAGAGGGGAATATCAAATGTTGGAATCGAACATACAAGGGTATTATGCATATATTTCCAAAATATGAGAAGCCTACAGAATGTGCACATGAAGTGGACTTGCAATCAGTAAGGATATCCAGATCATATGAGTCATGTACGAAAAAAATCAAGCCAAAACAACTTATAAGAGATAGAAGCTCATGATTTTTTCAAACAAAAAAGGCTCAAAGATAGAATAGAAAATCAACCGAAATGGAATCTTGGCGAAGTTGTTGCTGCAAACCAAAAGCATGCAAAGTTTACTTAACAATACAAATTTCTCCTATGGTCTACTTTGCATGAAATTCGATAGGAAAATTTCCTTTCGGTCCAACCTCATCGTAAATTTCCTTTGTTCCTATGACAACCATGGTAAACACACAAAATTCCTGTGCTTTTCATGAAACGGGACCGAACAGCGTGTGTTACAAAATCTTGCATTTTCAATTCCTGTAGGATTCATCATGTAATGACATGCTATTCCTACGTTTTTCCTATTCCTGTATTTTCAAAATCCTTTGAACCAAATAGGCCCTTAGAATTAGATGCCAAAGAAGTAAGCCGCGCTACTTCAGACTAAACGTAAGCTTAAATACATACAAGACCAGTTTCCCTTGCAAAGCCTACACTGCATTGAAATCAAAAAATAATAAACATGAAAAAATGTGCCCAATTGACCACATCAAACTCAAGGCAGAAATCTCACTTAAGATTTTAATCACTCCAAGCATTACCAAGTCTAGAAAGTTCTAACAACAAGTCTACAACAGACTACATTTTCTTTGGAAAAGAGCAAACCTGGTACATGTATTCGACAAAAAGAAAGTGGTACCTTATTGCAAATGATAACCGTTTCGACCACCTAAAATTTCATTCTATGTGAGCAGTCCAAACCAAAAGCTATAACGATAATATCCAAGAATAAGACAAAGGCAAA